>OZ020222.1:18489458-18592649 GCA_963971325.1 Aphodius granarius | reverse complement strand
AAAAATGTTTTTGGTCAGAAAAGTAGCAAGTGTTGTACCTTTTTTAAATTCTAACTAAATGGCCCATTTTTTTAAATAACTTGCCGAGGGTAGAACAGTATACTTTTTCTGTAATAAACAGTCAAAGTTAAGTGACAAACCACAACTCAGTTTGTTTTATTTTTATCAATGTCACATTTTTCTGGATCTGTTTGCGACTGCGATTAATGGTACGATTATTTAAGAGAGTTAGGAAATTTGTTGCCACCGTAACTGAAGATGTGGTAAAGGATGTCGATTTTGTACTTTTTTTGAAAAAATGCCAATTAGCACTCAATTAAGTGATAGAGATTTTTTACTATTATTACCAGTATGTACATAAACCACCCTCTCTCCTGGCGTCCGCTTGACGTTGAGTTTCGGGACACCTGTATCTCCTTTTACTAAAGAATTCGGTTCATTCAATGTTTGTCTCTCTTTGTAGATTTCTGTTATAGAATTTAAGCCCTTTGACGCAGAAATAACTTTTAAGGTGAACTTTAAATCTGTCATTTATTATAAATGTTACCGACGGTCGAGAAATACTTCTTCATTTGCAAATAAATCTTTCGCCTTTTGCTAAAGATTTCCGTTTAGATTTCTTTTTGCTAAATAATTTGGTTCTTTCAATGTTTGTCTCTCTGTGTAGATTTCTGTTATAAATTTTAAGCACCTTGTTGCAGAAATAACTTTAAATCTGTGATTTATTATAAATGTCAGAATTTTTATTGGATGACTGTTACTGACGGTCAAGAAATACTCAGGCTTTTCTTCATTTACGAATATATCTTTTGTCTTTTACTAAAGATTTCCGCTTAGATTCCCTTTTACTAAAGAAGTCGGTTCATTCAATGTTGGTCTCTCTGTGTAGAGTTCTGTTAAAATAAAATAAAATAAGTAAAAATTGTTCATTGTGCTACTAAGATACACTCTTACACTCGTCAACATACATAAGGATCAAGTAAATAAATCGGACATCAGAGTACAATGGAGACTCATTCCAAAAATTCATTGACACTATAAAAAGCTTTTGTCATTAGAAGCGATTGAAGACGACTTTTCAGTACACTACTCGTCAAGGTTCTCGCAACGATCGGCAGCTTATTAAATAATTTTTTGCGTTTTTGACAGTCTCAAAACTCGCGTCGTACATCATTTCTCCCTCTAGTTTGATACTCGTGAAGATCACCATGCACTTGGAAACGCTCCCTATTTTTCCTAGCATACAAAACCGCGCTCAGAATATACAGCGATGGCAAGGTCAGTACCAAACTGAGCAAACAGATGCCTGCGGTCATCCCTATAGCCCAATAAGCGAATGGCTCTACGCTGGAATTTACAGGTATGGTCGCCAGCTGGACCGTATCCCCATGCCAAGATGCAGTAACTTATGTGAGAGTGAATTAATGCATAATATGCCGTTCTAGCAACCTCACCGGATACGGAACTAACCAGCCTTCGGAGAACAAATATGCTTTCGCTTACTTTTGAGCCTATCTTGCTAGTGGTGGTCAAGAAATACTCTGGTTTCTCTTAATTTGCGAATGAATGTTTGCTCCTTTTACTAAAGATTTCTGTTTAAATTTATTTTTACTAAAGAATTCGTTTCATTCAATGTCTGTCTCTCTGTCTAGATTTATGTTGAAGAATGTAACCCTGGATGCAGAAATAACTTTTATGAAGAACTTTAAATCTGTCAGTTATTATAAATGTCACAATTTTTCTTGGATGACTGTTACTGATGGTCGGGAAATACTTTCTTCATTTGCGAATAAATCTTTCGCCTTTTACTGAAGATTTCCGTTTATATTTCCTTTTACTAAAGATTTCCTTGTACTAAACAATTCGGTTCATTCAATGTTTATCTCTCTGTGTAGATTTCTGTTAAAGCAGCCCTTTGTTGCAGAAATAACTTTTATGAAGAACTTTAAATCTGTCATTTATTATAAATGTCACAATTTGTATTGAATGACTGTTATTGACGGTCGAGAAATACGCTGGTTTCGCTTCATTTGCGAATGAATGTTCGCTCCTTTTACTAAAGATTTCTGTTGTAATTTATTTTTACTAAAGAATTCAATTTATTCAATGTTCGTCTCTCTGTGTAGATTTATGTTGAAGAATGTAAGCCCTGGATGCAGAAATAACTTTTATGAAGAACTTTAAATCTGTAAGTTATTATAAAAGTTGACTTTTCCTCGCTGTCAAAAATACTCTGGTTTCTCTTAATTTGCGAATAAACCTTTCGGTTTTAGTAAACATTTCCGTTTAGATTTACTTTTACTAATGATTTTATTTTACTTAAGAATTCCGTTCATGTAATGTTTGTCTTTATAGATTTCTGTTAAAGAATTTAAACCCTTTGATGCAGAAATAACTTTTAAGGAGAACTTTAAATTTGTCATTTATTATAAATTTAATGTTACTAACGGTCGAGAAATACTCTGGTTTTTCTTCATTTGCGAATATACCTTTCGTCTTTTGCTAAAGATTTCCGTTAAGATTTTCTTTTACTAAAGAATTCGATTCTTTCAATGTTTGTCTCTCGGTGTAGATTTCTGTTATAGAATTTAAACCCTTTGATGCAGAAATAACTTTTAAGGAGAACTTTAAATCTCTCATTTATTATAAATGTTACTAACGGTCGAAAAATACTCTGGTTTTTCTTCATTTTTTGAATAAACTTTTCGCCTTTTGCTAAAGATTTCCGTTTAGAGTTTCTTTTACTAAAGAATGCGATTCTTTCAATGTTTGTCTCTCTGTGTAGATTTCTGTTATAGAATTTAAGCCGTTTGATGCAGAAATAACTTTAAATCTGTCATTTATTATAAATGTCACCATTTTTATTGGATGACTTTTACTAAAGATTTCCGCTTAGATTCCAAATATACAAATATATTTTATGTTTTTCTAAACAAACTACTACTTAGCTTATAGAACTTATTTTTTTTTCAATGCCCAATAAATAGTCAAAATAGTTTTCATTCAACCGAACAACCGTCACCACACTACTCTGCTTTGCCTAATTAGGCTTCACTCACTCACTTTCGTTGCTTGGAAGAGGACAGATAGTTGCTACCGCCCTTCTGGTTTGGCCATGAGTAGTTTTGATGTCGACTACAAGACCGCAAGACTCCATCCTTCCCTGGAAATAGCTCCGTAACTCGTCCCAATCGCCACTGTTGAACCGGAAGCTTGTCTTCGCGCAAGAGCACCAATGTACCAACATTGATAGGCAGTGTCGTGTCCATTTCCCACGAGGTTGAAGCGTGTGTAAATACTCCTTGTGCCATCTCTTCCAAAAGTGAGCCGTCATCTCTTGTATTCGTAGAAAATCTTTTATTTTACAGCATCTTTGTATCTCATCTGGTCCATTGGGTAATATGCTATATCTGCAGGATTTTCTTTACCACTTATGTGCTTCCATTGGGAACGGTCCGATAATTCCTGTACCTTTGCCACCCGATTACCGACAAAGTTTTCCATTGGTTTGACTCGCCATTCAACCAACCCAGCACAATGTTTGAGTCTATCCAATAGCAAACCTTATCAATTTTTAGTTTCATGACTTTTATAACCGACGTAACCTGTTTGGCCAACAGTAAGGCTCCAGACAACTCTAGCCTTGGTAGTGTTAATTTGTTGGTAGGCGCTACCTTTGATTTAGAGCACTTCATTTGAATCGTTTATAGTTCTCAAATAAATTACCGCACCATATGCCAACTCTGACGGATTACAAAACCCATGCAATTCAAGTTGAACATAATCTTTCTATAAAACCGGTCTCGGCACACTCAATAGTTTTAATTGCTCTATTGCTTGCCCTAATTCTGCCCATCGTGGCTTCAAATCATCTGGTAACTCTCCATCCCAATCTACACCCTTTTTCCACAGTTGCAGCAGAAACATTTTTAACAATATTATGACAGGGTGTATCAACCCTAATAGATAAAAAATTTTAGCTATTGTACTCAAAACTTGGCGTTTGGTCACATTAATTGACGTACCACCATTAACATGTGTATAAAACTCAAAAATGTCTTTGCTTGAATCCCATAGAACTTCCAATGTACGATTTTCTGTATTATCTGTAAGCATGTGTTTCTCACTCATTTTATTATTGACTAATACATTTTCATGATTTGAAGCAAATTTACGTAACTTGAAAGCTCCCCGCTTAAGATATTTGTAATGTTTTGTTTCAATTTTACAACAAATTCCACGTCCGTCCCCTCCCAGTGATAAGATCGTCCATATAAAGATCATTGCTGATAATCCAGCCTCCTCTGGATACATTGCTTTATTTTCGATCGCTAATTCCTTTAAACAATGGGCTGCTAAAAATGACGCCGGTGTGTGTGTGCGTGTCTGTGTGTCTGCGTGTCTGCGTGTCTGCGTGTCTGCGTGTCTGCGTGTCTGCGTGTCTGCGTGTCTGCGTGTCTGCGTGTGTGCGTGTGTGCGTGTGTGCGTGTGTGCGTGTGTGCGTGTGTGCGTGTGTGCGTGTGTGCGTGTGTGCGTGTGTGGGTGTGTGTGTGTGTGTGTGTGTGTGTGTGTGTGTGTGTGTGTGTGTGTGTGTGTGTGTGTGTGTGTGTGTGTGTGTGTGTGTGTGCACCCGTTTTTTTGTGGCGACGATTCCGGAGAAACTACTGAAGGTATCGAGACGAAACTTCATATTTAGAAGTTTCGTGACTAAACTTACAGCTGAAGGAAGTTTTGTCCAAAAGGGCCCAAAGGAACTCGAGGTTTACTCTTATCATTTTTCAACGATTTTGCAAATTAGCCGCCATTTCTGTAATTTCGTCAAAATAGTTAAATAATAAACTATAGTAGAGAAAATTTTGTATAATTTATGTCCATTCCATTTTTTGGAAAAAAAAATTAAATCATAGTAACCGGATGCCCCTTGAACTTCCAAATTGCCCCCTTAACTCGGCTGTATCGTATGATAAAGTCATGTGCCTGACCACATCAGATTTTTTCCAAATTGTAAAACCTTTTTGAAGCTATTTCTTTGCTGTTTCCTAATGTACCTTCTTCTTTAAGAGGTAGTGTTACGATAAAATGATTATTTTTGTCTCTTTTAACATTTTCCACAAATTCTCTTTCACATTCCCTCTCATCCTCGCTATGTGTTGCATTATCTGCTTCCTCGATTTCCAGAACCTTTCTAATTGTTCCTGAATTTTTCTATCTTTTACTGACAGATTACATGTTTAATTGCCTGCTCTAGTCACTTTTACTCTCCCAGTTACTAACCAACCTAATTGCGATCCTTGTTCCACAGTTCCACCCCTAGGTCATTTCTTTCAGCTGTTAAGAGCTCATAAAATATCTCTGCACCTATTACTAGATCTATTTTTACATTTTTTTGGTAAGTTTAATTTTGTTTTATCAATCTTTATTACAGGTAAACATGTTGTAATTCTGTCTATGATCGGAAAATCCAATTTTCTCGAGAAGTCATCATAGATAGACCTTATTTTTAAATTTATTCGTTTATTGACCTTGGATGTGCGACATCCTATTCCAGTTATAGAATTATCGACATTTTCAGTTTCTGTAAATTTTAATTTTCTAAATAACCTATCTGAAATGAAATTACAATCTGCACCAACATCTAGCATAGCTCTAGCCTTAATAATTTTTCCATACATAGTTTTTACCATTACCATCGCAGTGGTTAACATAACTTGAGTTTCTGATAGACTATGCGTTAGTACAGCATTTTTACCGCCATCGGCTAACTTGTTAAGATTTTCCGTGAGTCTCTTATGCAAATGTAGTAGTTTATTGTGTGCCCGTTTACATACCCAACAATTCTGAGCACTACAATCACGGGCAAAATGATTTTGCTTCAAACATTTTAAGCACAAACCTAACGTTATAACTCTGTCAATTCTGTCCTTTATTGGCAATTTTAAGAAAGATGGGCACTTATAAATCCCGTGGTCATTAATGTCACACATTACACAGTTTCTACCTTGAGCTGAGCAGTTGATTTCAAACCCTGATTTGACCTTTCACCATTTATAGTTTCCATAATTCGACATTTTTCATTTAAATAATTTACTAAATCCATCACCGTTGGATTATCATTTTTCTTTTGGCTTTCCTCACAACCATTTCTTGTATTATTATCCAACTTAACTGTCACCAACCTGATCAATAACGTATCCCATGAATTCACAGGCTTGCCTAAAGCTTCTAAAGCACCCTTGTGTTTTGAAAAGGTATCAATCAAATTGTGTAACCCTGAATGATTTTGTTTACTTACAACCGGTAAGTCAAATAGCGCATTCGTGTGCATTTTTTATTAATTTTGGATTCTCATACCTCTCTTGTAGCCATTTCCAACACAAACTGTAATTATCATTGGAAATCTCAAGAGATGATACCATTTCCCTGGCCTTTCCCTTAAGGCACGAATTTAAATAGTAAAACTTTTGAACATTCGGTAGTTTTGTGTTATTGTAAGTTCATTTTTCTTTGTTGTGATTCCAAGAATTTATGACACCATCGATGTGGTTCTCACGAACCTATCATATTATGTTCTTGCTTCAAATCCGGGAATATCACGTACGATGTGCCGTCGAACTCATACTTTTCTGGACTTCTTGTATTATGTCATCTTCACCTCTAGGGTATAAATAGAGGAATTCCTTATATAACGATTCATTCTATCATTCAGATTCATCCTTTTATTCTTATTGTAACCATCGGATTAGAATAGTTAGTTAGTGTTAAGGACATCCCTACTGTAACTCCAGGAAGAAGGATTAATAAATCACTTATTAGGACATCTCTGGGTTTTATTTTACGAACTCACAACAGTTATCATTCCCTTAAAATTCATTATCCGCATGTTTATTACTTTAATGTCATCTTTTTGTGCCATATTAGCTAGTTTAGTGCAACACCTAGTGATATGATATATCTATATCCTACAAAACAACGCGCCAAAACTAACCAACACGCACATGAAACACGCCCAACACCTAGGCAAAATACACCCGCATGACCCTCACAGATATTCGCGCTCGAAATCGCAATACCTAAATGACCGTACAGTTCACTAACCAAGTGGAATGTATTTATTATACCGTCTATACCAGCGATTCTCAAACTATGGGTCGCGACCCGAATGTGGGTCGCGTTAATTTTTTTTTTTGGGTCGCTCATGAAGCTAACCACAACAAGAAATAAATCACAATTTACAATCACACAAAGAGGTGTACAACAGATTTCGTCGTTGTGTATACTATTGTTACTTTTAGATAGCATCACATTTCTTGCGTAAAATGAGTAAGCAAAGCAACATATTAAGCTTTCTGGCGAAAACAGATAAAACTAAAAACTAAAAAAGTGGATCAAAGGCAAAAAAGCCTAACTAGAGACGAATTATAGTAAATAATTATTGAATATGGATTCACTGTCATTAAAGACGGTCACATCGATTTACCGCAGTGCGTAATTTATGAAAGCGTTTTGGCAAATTCATCCTTGAAAGCCAATAAATTATAAGACATTTTCATATAAATCATGGTCAGTACAAAGACAAACCCGTTGATTTTTTTTCTGAGGAAACGGGATGAATTGAAAGCAAAAAAATCATTTTTAACCAAATTCGTATGCTCTGACCAGAAGGTATTGAAGTGTTAATACATGGCAGCTTTTCACATTGCTAGATGTAAAAAGGCCTATACAATTGGTGAAACATTAAAACCTTGCATGAAAGACATTTGAGGCGAAATACTTGGTAAAGAATTTGAAGCAAACATTAATTCTATTCCTTTATCAAATGACACAATTGCTAGGCGAATAATCGATATATCTAATGAGATTGAAGCACAATTAATTCAAAAACTACAGGAAACTTTGTACTATGCGATTCAAATGGATGAATCCACAGACATATCAAATAATGCTATTTTACTGTTATATGTTAGATATGAAGATTATGCATCCAGAGGCATAGAAAAAGAATTATTCTGTTGCTTACAACTAGAAACATTAACAAAATCAGAAGAAATTGTTGGACATTAAGAGGGTTGCTCATCCTGATATGAAAGTAACTCACTATTTTCTGCATCGGGAGCAATTAGCTGCGAAAGACATGACCTCACATGAGCTCAAATCTTCATGAAGTTTTAAATGAATGTGTAACAATAATTGTAAATTACACAAAAGTGCACTAAAAAGAAGAATTTTCAAAATATTATGCGAAGAAATGGGATCAGTGATCAGACATTCTTTTTACTTTCCGACTCCTAGAAGGAAAGTATTGTAATCGACGGAAAAAAAAATTTTAGATTTTAGCAGAAATACGTGTTTTGGGGTCCCCTGAACCGATTGCAATGATTTCTGGAAAATGTAAGTGTGTACGTGTGTATGTGTGTATGTGTGTATGTGTGTATGTGTGTATGTGTGTACGGTGTACGTATGTCCGTGAACACGATAGCGCCCAAACGGAACAACGGTTCGAGCTGAAATTTGGCATACATATTTAGAATCACCAGGGGACGAACTGGATTGTTTTTGGTGACAATCTGACAACCGGAAGTGGCAGTTGTCAAATACATTTTCTTAGTGATTCATCCGATTTGGACCAAACTGACACCACCTCATTCTGCAGTGACATTAAATATGTATACAAATTTACAGATCAATGGGATGAGCGGTGTAGGCACTATAAGAGTTTATACCTATCGGGCGCCTTCGGTTTGTGTCGTGATGAAGGGCTCATGGATGGCTCACTGTATGTGTCAGCATTTATGCAGCCACATGTTTTCGGCTCGCGATCGAAGAATAAATAAACATCTCGCAGAAAAATACAGATACGTGACAGTATAATATTATGGTTATTTGTATCGAAAGGTGCCTTGTGTTATGATCTAATAGTAGTATTATTATCTTACGGACATACGTTTAAATGTCAACATTGTAGTCGGAAAGTTGGGTGAGGGCCACCCCAGATATTTGTATTCTGATATAAGATGGCTTTCTAGGGCTAAAGTATTAAAACGATTCTTCGAACTGAGAACGGAAATTGAAATATTTGTACGGGGACAAAAATCAACTTTATGCGAATTCTTTCAAAATAATTTGTAAAAGTAGCATATTTGGCTGATATATTTTCACACATGAATGAGTTTAATATTTCACTTCAGGGAAAGCAGATTACTCTCTTTAATTGTTATACTAAAATTAAAGCATTAATAAAAAAAATCAGCTTTGGATCGATACTATTAAAACAGGTTGCTATATCGTTTTCTGAATTAGTTGATGACAAAGTTTTATCTCAGCAACAAGTGCTCGATGTACGCATAATTATACAAAGTCATTTTAACGAATTGAAAGCAAAACTAGTGCAGTACTTTCCATATAAGGACGAAATTCGTCAAGGCAATATGTGGGTCATAAATTCCTTTAGTGCTGAATTATCGAATAATTTAACATTCCCTGAAAAAGTACAGTTAATTGAATTATCTACGTATAAAACTTTAGAACAAAAATAATATGTCGCGACTTTGGTTAGAAATAAGGGAAGAATATCAAATATTAAGTAAAAATGCATTGAAATTATTGCTTCCTTTTGGAACGACTTATTTAGTGGAAAGTAGATTCTCAATTATGGTTCTAATAAGAATCAATTTGATTAATCGGCTTGACATCAGCTCGGCAATGCAAATTTCAATGACGAATTTCATTAACATTGATTTTGATCAATTGGTTGCTAAAAAACAGCAACATCCATCTCACTAACAATAAGTTTATTAATACTACTACTATAAGTTTGTTTAAGTTCACTTTGTAGAAAAGTAGCATTTTGTAATAAATAAAATTATTTTGTATAAGTTTGTTTAAGTTTACTTTTCAATATTGTCGCATTTTGTAATAAATAAAATTCAGTTGTATTACAATATCTAAAGCTTATAGTTATTTGGGTCGCGAGCTATTCAAACATAAATATGTTGGGTCGCCAGTCTACAAAGTTTGAGAAACGCTGGTCTATACCAATACGCGTTAGTAACCAACAAATATACACCGCACGTACCAAACGGAAAATAAACAGGGTTGGGATTTACATAACATTACATAACATGCGACTGCTCTCGCTGAAGGCTCACAGCGTACAACTTATTGGAATCGTCGACGCATGGACGCTAACATATCACATGGTCACGAGGCGAAGTGGAGCTAGCGCGCGTAAATACAAAGCAACACCGGACACGGTTCATTCAATGTTTGCCTCGCTGTGTAGATTTCTGTAAAAAAATTAAGCCCTTTATTAAAGAAATAACTTTTATAAAGAACTTTAAATCTGCGATTTATTAAAAATTTCACAATTTTTCTTGGATGACTGTTAAGGCGGAAACTGATTGCTGTCACGTCACGTGAGGTCACGTGCCGACACGCTGCCTCATGTCACGTCACGAAAATCTGAAAAATATAAACATATGCACTTGATCACACTGTTTTATGTAGGGTTGGGAGGCACTATGCCAGGCATAGGCGGCGCCGGCGCCTAGGCCCCAGTGGGCCCTTTGTGCCAGCCTCCGTCATACCCAACCCGGTATTATATACCCGTAACGAGCAGCCAACTAATGGATGTAGCCAAGGTTAGCTTACTCGATAGGGGAGCATTGCGTATTGTGTCCATAGATGGCCAGGGACTATCAAATGCACCACAGTGTCCCGTGAGTAAGCCGGTGATGAGACGCAGCTTACTTCTGGGAAGTTCGTGTAATTTCTTCGCCATCCTAACAGACGGATAATTGAGATAGCATCCCACCAATTCTTGCATTTTTTGTGGGTGATGTCCTTCAGGATCCCTGAATGGGAAAAAGAGGACGGAAGGAGGAAGGGCTCTGGTGCCTCCGGCACCCGCCTAGACGCCCTGTGAGCAAGTTTTTCGGCGTACTGATTGCCCTTGATCCCATTGTGTCCCTTAATCCAGGCCAGGGTGATGGATGATTTGACCTGGACGCATTGACCAGGGCCTGGTGACAGTCGAGAAGAAGCCCGGAGGAGAAACGACACCTCTCCAGGGCTAAAATGGACTGCCTGCTGTCAGTGAATATCACTATGTTCCTGCCAGATTTATTGGAGTTGGCGACAACTTCCGAGGCAGTTTTAATGGCGTATAATTCCGCCTGCGTTACAGACGGGTACTTGCCAAGTGGTATGGATAGCCGCCCTTAGAAATCGTGGGAGAAGATCCCTACTCCAGTACCTTCCTGTCGTTTCGAGCCGTCGGTGTAGATTTTTAGGATCGCATTAGCATCGATTGCAGTGGATGAGGTGTGCGTGTGATATGGTTTTCCTGAAAACAAAGTGGGGAGAAAAGACATCTGTAGGACATTCCAAAAGTGGCATAGCTTTGATTGGGTTATTCCAGAGTTGGCCTTTTAACCCTTCACAGGAGAATCCCGTCGTGCGAAGTCTGAGCATCGTAGCCATCGCCGTCTCTTCAATGAAGATGTCAAGGGGTGGTATTCATTGCGCCAGGGATACTTAGGCAGGCCATTCTTTGAATGTGGTTCAGTTTGGTGATAGTGGAAGCTAGTTTGACCCTAGAGAACCACGCCACCGCACCGTAAATTAGCATCGGACGAATAACGGCCGTGTATAACCAAAGGGTATGCTTTGGTGAAAGACCCCAGGTACGACCTATGACCCTCTTACACTGCCCGAAAGCTGTACGAGCCCTTTGTACCCTGTTTGTCAGGTGTTTGTCCTATTTCAGTTTTCTGTCAAAGATAATACCGACGTATTTCACTTCCTCAGAAAGACTGAGTGGAGTACCGAAGAGTATCGGTGGTCTGAAGTTGTCGATCGTGTGCTTTCTGGTGAAAAGCACCAACTCAATTTTGGCAGGGGTGCCTGAAAGTTGTTGGCCCCTGCACTATTCCCCAATCAGTTTGAGTGCCACCCTTATCCTGTCGGATAGGGAATTGGCATGTATGCCCCTGATGAGGATAAGTAGGTCGTCTGCATATCCCGTGGCGTAGAAGTGATGTGTATGCAGCAAGTAAAGGAGGCTATTCAATATACGGTTCCACAAAAGTGGCAACAGGCCGCCTCCCTGTGGACAACCGCCGGCGACCTTGCCTTTGAGTTTGAAGCCTCCAGTCCTAAGGTTCACCGTGTGCGTTGTGAGCATGGTAATAATCCAGTTTCTGCGCACCGCAGGAACCCATCGTTTCTCAAGGGCACGCTGTATGCTTCGGAATGTGGTGCGATCGAAAGCACCCTCGATGTCGATGAATACACCCAGGGTTGACTGCTTGGCTTCCAAGGATTTCTCGATGAACCCAGAAAAGCTGCATAGCGCTGAGTCGGTGGATCTGCCCAGGGTGTAGGCATGCTGGCTAGAGTTTAGCGGTCTGTCAGCCAGTGACGTGTCCTGTATAAAATGGTCGCATAGCCTCTCTAGTGTCTTAGCGAAGAAGAAAGAGAGGCTGATTGGTCGATAAGACTTTGGAATGGAATAGTCCTGCCTGGCTGGTTTTGGGATGAACATAACCGTAACATCTCGCCAGCGGGCGGGTATATAGACTAGCGCAAGGCTGGCTTGAAGCAGTCCCTCTAGGTGTGGATCGCTCAGATCCAGGCCCAGGACTGTAGTAGGGCTGGGAAGATGCCATCTGGACCCGGGGATTTGAATTGGGCAAAACTACGTATGGCCCAACGGATTCTGCTTCTCTCGCAGACGTGGTGCACTGTGCGCCAGAGGGGAAGCAGCGCGTCTCCTCTACCTCGGGTGAGGAGCTAGTGGCGACATCAACTGAACCTGGAAAATGAACATCCATTAGCAGTTGTAAGCTTTCGGAGAGGTTGCTGGTATAATTGCCATCAGCCTTCTTAAGAATACCGATTTCCCGGCGGGGGTCGCTGGAAATTAGCTTTTTAAGTCGGGAGACCTCAGAGATGCTCTCGACATCTTCACAGAAAATACGCCAAGCCGTTCTCTGTTGCTGTCGGATGGTCTTTTTAAACGTCGCTAGGTTTTCCTTGTAAAGGGCCCAGTCGGCGTCAGATTTAGTGCGCTTGGCCTTGTAAGCTTTCCGCGTAAGGTTTCGAAGCTGACTGAGTGCTGCGCACCACCATAGGGAAGTGCGACCAGACTCCGTCACCTTCGTAAGCGGGCAAGCTTTAAATTCAGAGAGTTTGATACCTCTATAATTTTCTGTTGCGCTGCCCCAGGAGGTTGAGTGGGCATTGGAATCGCAGGCTACGATAAGCTGCCAGCCTTCGAGGGAGCATGCTTCCACGAGTTTCAGCAGGCCTCGAGAAGGTGGTTAGTCCTCGATGGAGAGGTAGACAGATGTGAAGATGACATCTCTGGTTCTTCCACGCTCATTCCACTGCAGTTTTACACAGGTGGTGTCTCCATCTGTGTACTGTGGGAGTAGATGTGCGAGGTGCCCCGGTACGTAGATAGCTGTCCGGGTTTCCTGTGGTCCGGCATTACTGAAAACAGAGACCGTAACATCCAAGGTTCTTGTATCAGAGCCACGGTGTTAGTCATCATGTCAAGGTATCTGCATAAATTTGCGGATGTACCCCGACTATGATGCATGTTGCATTGTATTACCTCAAGTTGCCGTCCATCCTTGGGGTACCGTCGGTGGTATTCTGAGGACCCTCCAGTGGAACGGTTAGGGTTCGGCATCAGCGGGTGCTGCGGGGCTGTCTGGCGAGTCCACGAAATCCGGGAGCTCAGCAAACAGCAGCTCCTCCTCAGTGGGGGCACGCTCCTAGGACTCGCGCAAGTTGTTGTGATAGCCTCATCGGTATCCATCTTGACAACTGCCGAGACAACTGTCGAGGAGGTGGATTTGGCTGCGGTTCCGGTAGGTTCGCCTGTGCTTGCTACCGTTTCGTCGTCCTTGTTGGCGTCTAGCCACCTGGACACACGAGATTTTAGGGGTTTTAGGAAAAAATAAACCATACCCTCGTGTTCCGTTAACCAGTCGGCGCCTTTTTGTCCCACACCAAAGATGAGGAGTTATCCGTCGCACTTCTTCTCATGGTGGAACATGCACTAGCTGGGGACGTCTAGATGTCGGTTCTGACGGGTTATGCCCGTAATCAGCGCTTCCCGGGTTGGTAACAAGGCAACCGGTGAGCTATTGGGCACCCAGATGGTGGCCCTTGACAGCCTCGGAAGCTCGTCCTCCCGTACTATGCTGAGGGTAGCGTCAGGTATGACGTTACACTTAGCAATCCTGTCCTTGAGCCATGTGACGGTTTCCTTGTCGGCGCAGTCAATCCGCATTATCTAGCCTCTGAAGGACATGTCAGTAAAGCGAGGGCTGAATGTACTCTCGGGCCCCAGATCTTCGAGAATGGCCCGGTTGAGGTAGGCTTCTAGAGTGTCAAAGTCCCCCTCCTTGAGCTTGCCCGGGGAGGATGGACCATCAAGAATAGCTACTCGGAGGTGACTGGTAGTAGCCTCCTTGTAGGACACCCAAGAAGAGGTTCCGGACGTGTTGCTGTGTTTGGCCCATTTGGTTTTCCTCGGAGAGAGCTCAGAGGAGACCGCGGACCGTGGTCGTTTGAACGACTCTCTGCCCTTAGAGGGATTGGCATTACCAGCACCTCTGGTTAGAGGGCGGGTTCCATACTCCCTGCGTTGTTGCGGGCGTTGTTTACGCTTATCGCGACTCACCAAATTCCTACCTTTGCTGGTAGAGGGCTCGGATTTGGCATCCGCGCTCGGACGGGAAGATCCCGGAGCGAAACGGCCAGTGCCCTGAGGTAGAGGGTTTGTTGTCCTTTGGGATGTCGCCAGAAATCCGTCGCGCCGCATCTCGTCTCCTCCTTTCCTCCTGTCCAGGTCGTCCGCGACGTCCCTTACTTTGCCGAACCTGGGTAAACCCTTCACCGTCGCCTTCGAGGGCGCATCCTTCCTCCCTGGACGATTCTGCGCCCTTATTGGCGCTCATTGCCCTCATAAAGCCCCAGGTACGGTGCCGGTTCGTTGAACCACGCGCGAGGGAAAAAGTGAGGTTAGATTCGCAAATATTCGAAAATCGAGTTCAAAAACTCACCTGGCTCACTGCAAATGCGTTGTACGCACTCAATTCACTAATATTAGTTATAATTAGTGATCACAAAACACACACACTAGCTGCTAAAAATGCTGATAGAACATGAAATTCGTGGAGCGATTTAGCGCGCGTGCGGCCTGCTCGAATCGCCGAGCACAGAAGTTGTCACACTGTTGTCACCTGACGCTTTTTACGACAAGTTGCACTTAGCACGCGTGAGCGCACGATCCGAAGATCTGCGAAATTACATATACATGCTGGCGCGGACTGACGAAAATGGAGGAGAAATTAACAGACAACCGTCAAACAGCACAAATTCTTGTATAATTTGGAGTTCACGACTACCGTGATCAACGGATGAGACATGAAGCTTGCGAGGAAATCGGGAAGGAAATAAACATCTCGGTTCGGTTGGATTTTAGTACCAAATGAACAGCTGGGATTTTCAAATCGTCTTCCCACTCGGAGGAACTTGTAGAAAAACTCGAGGAATTACCTTCCATTTCACAAGTGTACACTTTACGACGCACACGTTACTTCAGTATGTTTCTGAGCAGAGTGTCACGTTACCGCTCGTGTTTTTTCGCCTCATGTGACGTAACGTGAGATTACGAGACGTGACAGCAGTCTGATTCCGCCGTTACTGACGGTCGAAAAATACTCTGGTGTCTCTTCATTTGCGAATATATCTTTCGACTTTTACTAAAGATTTCTGTTTGGACTTTCCTTTATTAACATCACCATGATTTAATAACCAAGATTCCTCGTTGAATATTATCTAATTCCTGCTATAGCAGGATGTCACCTTGCAGATAATGTCTTCATCTCACGAAGCTGCCTCTCCATTAGACTCAGTTGTCCCTCACCTTGAACTTCATCTTGAGCTGCCATTTGGCTCTTCACTCGTAACGTTTATTCGCGCACTACCGAAAGCATATTGGACACTACACTTACAAAGCTTATTCCTGCACTACCAAAAGTACCTTCGTCAATACACATGCAACGTTTAATAGTTCTAGAAATATTAATAACTCGGCCGTGTGTACACCGCACTGTTCACGAAGCGACTGAAGATTTTTCAAAAATAAATTCGGTACCTGCGACCCCATTAAAATAAAAAGTAGTTACTAATTATTATTATTATTATTATTATTATTATTATTATTATTATTATTATTATTATTATTATTATTATTATTATTATTATTATTATTATTATTATTATTATTATTATTATTATTATTATTATTATTATTATTATTATTATTATTATTATTATTATTATTATTATTATTATTATTATTATTATTATTATTATTATTATTATTATTATTATTATTATTATTATTATTATTATTATTATTATTATTATTATTATTATTATTATTATTATTATTATTATTATTATTATTATTATTATTATTATTATTATTATTATTATTATTATTATTATTATTATTATTATTATTATTATTATTATTATTATTATTATTATTATTATTATTATTATTATTATTATTATTATTATTATTATTATTATTATTATTATTATTATTATTATTATTATTATTATTATTATTATTATTATTATTATTATTATTATTATTATTATTATTATTATTATTATTATTATTATTATTATTATTATTATTATTATTATTATTATTATTATTATTATTATTATTATTATTATTATTATTATTATTATTATTATTATTATTATTATTATTATTATTATTATTATTATTATTATTATTATTATTATTATTATTATTATTATTATTATTATTATTATTATTATTATTATTATTATTATTATTATTATTATTATTATTATTATTATTATTATTATTATTATTATTATTATTATTATTATTATTATTATTATTATTATTATTATTATTATTATTATTATTATTATTATTATTATTATTATTATTATTATTATTATTATTATTATTATTATTATTATTATTTATTGTCATTCTCTGATACATCACATAGGTATACATATATAAATAAATTAATACAATTTTTTTAAACATACAATTTCAAAAGTGGTGCTATGAATTTTAAAAATAGATGTGAAGCACCAGGCCAAAATGGGTAGTACCGAACTTCGCCGAAGTCTAGGGTACTCCCTTTGGTAAAGGGGGGAATGTTCTGCAGCACAAACCCAGTTTTGAATTTTGAACCCAACGCCAAGATTCCTTGCTATGGTGGAGAAGTCGGAAAACTGCAGAAAACCGCCACAGCGTTGTGGAAATAAATTACACAATATAAACTACTACAACTACAATAATATGTATTCATGTCTTCGTGAAGGGTGAACGCAGTAGAGAAGTCCAGACTTTTATCTACGTAAACGGTCCTCACGGCGACAACAGCAAAGATATCTGAAACTAATTAATATTGCATTAGTAAATAATATTATGTCGATAGTACCCTCCTTAAGAGGTTAGTACTTCCCAAGATAGCAATCTCCTGAATTTCCCATGGCGAAATTTTACATGGCAATTCCTTCACATGGTTCTCAAAATTTTTAGATACCATTCCTAATGAGCCCACAATCACCGGAACGACCGTAACCTTCATGCCCCACATTCGGCTCACCTCGATGGAGAGGTCTTTATATTTTAGTTTCTTCTCTGTCTCCTTCTTCAAAACATTCGAATCCGCCGGCACCGAGATTTCTATAAACGTACAGCTCTTCTTTTGGATGTCCTTTACTACTATGTCTGGCTTATTTGCGTCCAGCATTCTATCAGTAGCAATTGGCATATTCCATAGTACTGTCACATGATCATTGCTCATGACGGTAGATGTAGGTTATGTCATTCTGCTGCGGAGCACGTTCATCATTTATTGTCGGCGTGTCCGGTTCTAGCTGATTATTATTATTATTATTATTATTATTATTATTATTATTATTATTATTATTATTATTATTATTATTATTATTATTATTATTATTATTATTATTATTATTATTATTATTATTATTATTATTATTATTATTATTATTATTATTATTATTATTATTATTATTATTATTATTATTATTATTATTATTATTATTATTATTATTATTATTATTATTATTATTATTATTATTATTATTATTATTATTATTTATTGTCATTCTCTGATACATCACATAGGTATACATATATAAATAAATTAATACAATTTTTTTAAACATACAATTTCAAAAGTGGTGCTATGAATTTTAAAAATAGATGTGAAGCACCAGGCCAAAATGGGTAGTACCGAACTTCGCCGAAGTCTAGGGTACTCCCTTTGGTAAAGGGGGGAATGTTCTGCAGCACAAACCCAGTTTTGAATTTTGAACCCAACGCCAAGATTCCTTGCTATGGTGGAGAAGTCGGAAAACTGCAGAAAACCGCCACAGCGTTGTGGAAATAAATTACACAATATAAACTACTACAACTACAATAATATGTATTCATGTCTTCGTGAAGGGTGAACGCAGTAGAGAAGTCCAGACTTTTATCTACGTAAACGGTCCTCACGGCGACAACAGCAAAGATATCTGAAACTAATTAATATTGCATTAGTAAATAATATTATGTCGATAGTACCCTCCTTAAGAGGTTAGTACTTCCCAAGATAGCAATCTCCTGAATTTCCCATGGCGAAATTTTACATGGCAATTCCTTCACATGGTTCTCAAAATTTTTAGATACCATTCCTAATGAGCCCACAATCACCGGAACGACCGTAACCTTCATGCCCCACATTCGGCTCACCTCGATGGAGAGGTCTTTATATTTTAGTTTCTTCTCTGTCTCCTTCTTCAAAACATTCGAATCCGCCGGCACCGAGATTTCTATAAACGTACAGCTCTTCTTTTGGATGTCCTTTACTACTATGTCTGGCTTATTTGCGTCCAGCATTCTATCAGTAGCAATTGGCATATTCCATAGTACTGTCACATGATCATTGCTCATGACGGTAGATGTAGGTTATGTCATTCTGCTGCGGAGCACGTTCATCATTTATTGTCGGCGTGTCCGGTTCTAGCTGATTATTATTATTATTATTATTATTATTATTATTATTATTATTATTATTATTATTATTATTATTATTATTATTATTATTATTATTATTATTATTATTATTATTATTATTATTATTATTATTATTATTATTATTTATTGTCATTCTCTGATACATCACATAGGTATACATATATAAATAAATTAATACAATTTTTTTAAACATACAATTTCAAAAGTGGTACTATGAATTTTAAAAATAGATGTGAAGCACCAGGCCAAAATGGGTAGTACCGAACTTCGCCGAAGTCTAGGGTACTCCCTTTGGTAAAGGGGGGAATGTTCTGCAGCACAAACCCAGTTTTGAATTTTGAACCCAACGCCAAGATTCCTTGCTATGGTGGAGAAGTCGGAAAACTGCAGAAAACCGCCACAGCGTTGTGGAAATAAATTACACAATATAAACTACTACAACTACAATAATATGTATTCATGTCTTCGTGAAGGGTGAACGCAGTAGAGAAGTCCAGACTTTTATCTACGTAAACGGTCCTCACGGCGACAACAGCAAAGATATCTGAAACTAATTAATATTGCATTAGTAAATAATATTATGTCGATAGTACCCTCCTTAAGAGGTTAGTACTTCCCAAGATAGCAATCTCCTGAATTTCCCATGGCGAAATTTTACATGGCAATTCCTTCACATGGTTCTCAAAATTTTTAGATACCATTCCTAATGAGCCCACAATCACCGGAACGACCGTAACCTTCATGCCCCACATTCGGCTCACCTCGATGGAGAGGTCTTTATATTTTAGTTTCTTCTCTGTCTCCTTCTTCAAAACATTCGAATCCGCCGGCACCGAGATTTCTATAAACGTACAGCTCTTCTTTTGGATGTCCTTTACTACTATGTCTGGCTTATTTGCGTCCAGCATTCTATCAGTAGCAATTGGCATATTCCATAGTACTGTCACATGATCATTGCTCATAACAGTAGACGGAGTATGTTCATACCACCGAGACACGTTCATATCAAAACCAAGTTGAGAACATAAATTATAATGTATATATGCACCCACCCTGTCATGTCTAACAATGTAAGCCGATTCATAAGCCGATTCAGCTAGAACCGGACACGCCGACAATAAATGATGAACGTGCTCCGCAGCAGAATGACATAACCTACATCTACCGTCATGAGCAATTTTCAGGATTTTTTGTTCGTAGTATCTCGTGCGTAGTGCTTGTTCTTGGGCAGCCATAATCGAAGATTCCGTCTCCGCCTTAATATTACCATGTAATAGCCAACGCAATGAACCATACTTTGAAAAACCATCATCCTGGAAAGTTCTCAAAAACTGACCATGTAGAGGTTTTCGAATAAATTCTTCCTTTAACTTCAAATTTTGTTTACATTTAATTTCCTTTTTTAAATTCTTCACCGTATTTTTATTATTGTAATCCGGTAACTCTTCTACCTGAAATTTTTCTAAAATAAGTTTATGATTATTGATTATGGACTTACCGCAAATGTCTCTATTTAATTGTTTAATTATTTTATCATCTTTATTAGCTTTTAAAAAGTTTCCTAAATTTAAAATTTCCAAATCATAAATATTTTCTAATTGTTGTAAACCACGACCTCCATCCTGTCGACGCAAATATAGTCTACATACATCTGATCTTGGGTGAAACATATAATTTAAGGTAAGCTGTTTCCTGGTTTTAACATCCAAATCACGAATTTCCTTCTTAGTCCAGTTCAAAATTCCAACACTGTAACGAAAAATAGGTATAGCATAGGTGTTAATTGCTTGTATCTTAAATTTTCCGTTTAACCCTGATTTTAAAATCTTTCGAACTCTACTAATGTATTCGCCTGAAACCTTCGTCTTCATTGCTTTCTCATTAACTCCAAAGACTTCATCCATGCCCAGATATTTATAATTAGAATCATTTCCTAATTCCGAGATACAGGTGTGTTCATCAAGATGTATATCCATGGTTCGCTCAATTTTACCTTTTACGATACTAATTTTGGCACACTTCTCCAATCCAAATTGCATACC
Source organism: Aphodius granarius (assembly GCA_963971325.1). Lineage (NCBI taxonomy): Eukaryota > Metazoa > Arthropoda > Insecta > Coleoptera > Scarabaeidae > Aphodius > Aphodius granarius. Next base: position 18,571,478 of record OZ020222.1, on the reverse strand, counting down.
TATGTCATCAGAAAACTGTTTCACAACACTTAAACTCTTCATCAGTTGTTCATCATTTCTAGCATAAAGTTTCAGATCATCCATATATAATGCATGACCAATCAACTTTTCACCAGGTAACAACTGAATTCCAAATTTGTCGTGATTCAATTCACTTGACAACGCAAATAAACCAATACAGAACAGAAGAGGTGACAGACTATCACCTTGAAATATGCCACAATTAATATTTATCGGTTCTGAGACTTGATCAGACACTTCTCCACGTAGGTGTAGTTTAGTAGACCATAAAGACATACAAGACTCAATCAGATGAATTATTTTTGGATTAACTCTGTATAGCTGTAGACATCTCAAAATCCAGTCGTGCGGAATGCTATCATATGCCTTTTTATAATCAATCCACGCCATGGAAAGGTTTCCCCGAGTCTTCGAAATCTTTTCAACAATCTTCTTGTTGATTAGTAATAACTCTTTACAACCATAACTATCTACTAAAATTCCTTTCTGTTCAGAAGGCAATACGTTATTCCGTCGTAGGTGATCATAAATCTTGTTACCTAAAATTTTAGTTAATAATTTATAGCAAGTATTTAAACAAGTTATTGGTCTATATTGCGATACTTCCATTGTGTTTGCCGATTTTGGTAATAAAATTGTAACACCTTCTGCCAGCCACGATGGTATTTGTGCTGGATTGTTTATTAATTTATTGTAACACTTAATCAAATTGTCATGTATATTTGGAATTTTATCCGGTCCTGGGGCTTTCCATAATCCCAATTTTCTGCACGATTCTTGGATGTCGTTCTTGGAGAGAACTATATCATCCATTACTGGATAATGGTTATTCCTCCTCTCCTCACGTTTAATCCATTCAGCTGAGGGATTATAATTACCAGGCTGACCCCAAATTCCCATCCAAAAATTAGTAACATCTTGCATGTTAGGTATATCCTTCATATTTATGTTAGTTTTGTTTAGACCCCTATAAAATTTCTTTGGATTTTCTTCAAAATCTTTGTTATCATTAAAGCTTCGAATCCTTTTTTCAAATCTTTTAAGACGCTGAGCTTTTGCTTGAATTTTCTGCTTTAATTCTTCTTCAATTGTTAAAATATCCGTCTCTTCCCCTAAAATACTGTATTTTTGTATTATATCGCGTCGAATACGCTGTAACCTGTCGGATAATTGTTGAGAGCGCTTAATTTCAGAAATTCTGGAAACGTCTTTTTATTATTATTATTATTATTATTATTATTATTATTATTATTATTATTATTATTATTATTATTATTATTATTATTATTATTATTATTATTATTATTATTATTATTATTATTATTATTATTATTATTATTATTATTATTATTATTATTATTATTATTATTATTATTATTATTATTATTATTATTATTATTATTATTATTATTATTATTATTATTATTATTATTATTATTATTATTATTATTATTATTATTATTATTATTATTATTATTATTATTATTATTATTATTATTATTATTATTATTATTATTATTATTATTATTATTATGATAGACTTAGTCCTTGCGGTACACTCCTCTGGCGGCAAGTGCCAGGGGATCATTCACTCAACTGGGGCCTAAAGGGCCAACAGTTTGAGCTCTGTGGTAACTCTTTATTTATAAAATACAAATTTACAAAGTAGCGTACAAATATAGAAGCATGCAGCAGCTAGTCGCTGATGGCTCTTCTGACGATGGCGCAAGTATGAAGTATCGCGGCCTTCTGCATCGCTATATATAGAGATGGTGCAACTTCCAATCTACCCAGACTTTCATGCAGTCTCTTCGGTATCTCTCCCGTGGCGCCCATGACAACTGGCACAATTGTCACCTTATCAACATGCCACATCTTTTTTATTTCATCGGCGAGTGGTTGGTATTTGGTGATCTTTTCAGAGATGGTCTTACGGATGTTGGCAGGTAAGGGGACCGCGATGTCTATTATAATTACCCTGTTCTCGTTTTTCAGGTTTACCACAATGTCGGGTTTGTTGTGTTGTAGGCGACGGTCGGTGAGTATTTGCCTATCCCAGTAGATTTTAATATTATCATTTTCCCGTACAGGTGTTGGCTCGTACTCATAGTATGGGGTGTTTACGGCGTCTTCAGTCATGTACTTGTTTACAAGTGCTTTATGCAAGATCTTGGCTACGCTGTTGTGCCTGTCGAGGTATTGCTTTGGAGCCATTACTGTACAGCCAGCAAGTATGTGGTCCAAAGTTTCTTCCTTGTCATTGCATATTCGGCATTTAGTAGAGCTAAGGTTTTCTTTTACTATCCTTTGCCTGTATGACTTTGTAGGGACAACTTGATCTTGAATTGACAGTAAAAATCCTTCTGTTTCCACAAATAAGTTTGACCTGCGCATCCACTCTACACTGGCATTCTTGTCGACCTCATCACTTTCCAGAGTAGCCCTGTATCGCCCGTGAAGCGGTTTGCTCCTCCACTCCTGCAGCAGTTGCTCTGTGGTTTGGTAGTACGAGTTTGGATTGTACAGTGGGTCTGCCAGTTTCAGTGGTGTTTTCCTACTTTCCTCTTCTACGATGGCTTTATGGATTGGGCTGTTTTCAGATTTGGTAAGGAAGTATTTCCGCAGGTTGTCAACTTGCCGGTAGTGTCTCTCACGAATGCTGGGAATGCCTCTTCCACCTTCTTTGCGAGGTAAGTGAAATCGTTCAACTGCACTTCGCGGGTGATGAGCTCTGTGTGTACGGAACTCCTTGCGTGTTTTTGTGTCTAGGGCATCCAGCTCAGTATCGGTCCAATGGATTACTCCAAAGCTGTATGTCAAGACTGATGTTGCGAATGTATTCACAGCTTTCGCCATATTCTGTGCGTATAGCCGGGATTTCAGGAGTGCTCTTATTCTGCGGAGGTAAGTACTTGTTAATGTGTCTTTAGCCTTTTTGTGGTCTATGCCTTGCGCCTGCAGATATCCAAGGTATTTATATCTATCTTCCTCATCCATTCCCTGTATACGCTCGTCTCCCTCCACTTCGTATCCTTCATGCGCCGCCCACCTACCTCCAACCATCGAGTTCGTTTTGCATTTGTCCAATCCGAATTTCATTTGGATGTCATCGCTGAATCGTCGTACTGTATCAATTAGTTGACGTAAATGATCTTTCTTAGTAGCATACAGTTTCAAGTCATCCATATACCACAAATGGTTTATGCAAACTTTGGATCTGCCAAGGACGACACCCTTCCTAAGTTTACGTAATATGGAGGTAAGCGGTTTGATGGCTAAACAGAACCATAAAGGACTTAGTGCATCGCCCTGAAATATCCCTCTTCGGATGTCAACTTCGCCAGCTTCCAGGGTTCCATTGGGGCCTCGCAGCATTAGGTTAGTATTCCACAAGGTCATCATGTGTGTCAGGAACTGGATTATGTGGTGTTCTATCTTGTACACTGCCAGTACTTCGCTAAGCCAAGAGTGTGGTACACTATCATAGGCTTTCTGATAGTCTATATATGCGGTGTGTAATGAGATTTTACATCTCCTCGCGTAGTTGGTAATAATGCTATCTATAGTCAGCTGCTCCTTGCACCCTCTTGAGGCCTTCCTACAGCCTTTCTGTTCTTCATCTAATAATTTGTTTGTTTTCAGATGCTCGTAGATCTTCTCGGATATTACAGATGTTAGTAATTTATATATGGTTGGAAGACATGTGATTGGTCTGTAGCATCGGGGATCGTCTGTATACGTATCGCCTTTTGGTAGTAGGTAAGTATTTCCCGAAGTCATGAATGCAGGTGTTTCTTCAGGGTGTTTAAGTAGGTATGTAAAGCATCTTGCCAGGGCATGATGGACTGCCGAAAACTTTTTAAACCAAAAATTCTGTAGTTTGTCCGGGCCAGGCGCTTTCCAGCTCTGTGACTTCTTTATTGCCGCTGCTATCTCTTCACCTGTTATTTCCCAATTCAGCATGGTTTTCAGCTTAGATGATTTACTGCTTTCTTCGTAAACCCATTGAGTTCTTTTGTGGTTTACGGGAACGCTCCAAATTCCAGCCCAGAAGTCACGAATCGATTCGACCGACGGGGTTCTTTGTGGTTCGTTGTCCCTTGCTGGTTCTGTACTGCGCAATTCTCTGTAAAATAATTTCTCGTTGGCGTTAAATTGTTTATTTTGCTTGCGTCGTAGGTTGCTAGTTCTGTACCGATTTATCCTCTTTGCGTATACTGCCAGCCGCTGTTTTAACAGATCCAGAACTGCAGTGGTATCCGGGTGTTCCGTCGATTTTAATCCCTGCATTATAATCATCCCTTTCCTTAACACCTTTTTACTGGGGTTTGGTTTCATGTATTGGGACAATATACCTATGTCACGGCGTAATATATCAATTTTGGTAGTTATTCTTCTTTCCCATTGGGGCATCCTAGCTTTCTGTTTGTTACCTTCTCTCTTCGGTGTTATGTCATCAGTTTGGTTAGATTTTATCACCATGTATGCGCCTGTATAGATAAGGCTGTGCAGCTGTTCAATGGTGGTGTCGTTGTTAATCCTTCTTGCTATTATGTCGTTGATCTCGCCAATAATTTTGTTGGTGTTCTGTTTCATTTTAATATGTGGTATTTGTGGTTTGGAAGCTGGGCTCATTCCGTCAAAACGCATGTGTTGCGTGATAAACTCCTCTTCCAGTTCTCCTGGAGGGTCTGGTCTTACATCCTCCTCATGTACCGCCTCTTCCTGTCTCTCCTCTCTCATTCCTAACTCTATTTCAATCTCCCACTTAATCCTGTTAATAGTGTCTGCAGGCAGTCTGTTGTTAATAAAAATGGATCTGCGTTGATCTAGTATGTTTTGCATCGTCTTGTGTGTGAGGTTTGGGAACCGGTCGAGTACCAGTCTATGCAGCTCCCTGCCGTACGCAACCTTTTCTGTTTCAACTCTAGTCAATCGGTAATAGCATCGAACCACGAATTCATTCATCTCGTTAGTCCAAGCGGTTCTATGCTTCTTGCTATCGGCCGAAGTGGTGGGCTGATCTGCAGGAGTATCAGCAACATCCGCTACGGCGGCTGCTAAGGGACGATGTTGGGTGCAGCTTTCTGTGAGTATTCTTAACCGTGTTTGCTGTGGTAGTTTTGCCTGAGGCCGACTATCAGCAGGTGGCAGGGCCTCACCGCCACCTGCATCCGAGGCTTTCTTACGTGAATTCCGTGTCTCCATTAGAAAGTAATGGGTATGCATTTTATAGCTTCTACCAGCTAGGTCCAGCGGCAATGTGGCCGCCATTGATGTTTGCTCCGACAACTCCTGGACCTTGTGCTCGGGACGGAAGGGACGCAACCCCCTTTCAGTCATTCTGACTGCCCTACTTATTATTATTATTATTATTATTATTATTATTATTATTATTATTATTATTATTATTATTATTATTATTATTATTATTATTATTATTATTATTATTATTATTATTATTATTATTATTATTATTATTATTATTATTATTATTATTATTATTATTATTATTATTATTATTATTATTATTATTATTATTATTATTATTATTATTATTATTATTATTATTATTATTATTATTATTATTATTATTATTATTATTATTATTATTATTATTATTATTATTATTATTATTATTATTATTATTATTATTATTATTATTATTATTATTATTATTATTATTATTATTATTATTATTATTATTATTATTATTATTATTATTATTATTATTATTATTATTATTATTATTATTATTATTATTATTATTATTATTATTATTATTATTATTATTATTATTATTATTATTATTATTATTATTATTATTATTATTATTATTATTATTATTATAAACAAAACAAAAAAATGGTGTTTAGGCAAATGTAGTAATAAGAACTGCAGTAATTATCGCATTATCGACCAGCTTTCTTTATAGACCAACAAAAGAGCATGAATCATATACTTCAGATTTGCCATTACGTCACCTTAATAATAATGTTATGTATTGTGGAAACTCATACCTGAAAGTGAATAAAAATGAGTCGAGGGCACAACAGCCGGAAGCGCGCTGAACAAGGGGCTGATGAATCAACAGTACGAGTTAGACGGCTATTGAGTTTAGATGTTAAATAATATATTTCTTCAGTTATAAAGGGAGACGATTAATAGAGTTATTAAGTTACGGGATTGAGTGTTTTATTTACCGGTTACCACAATTGGCGACGAGGATAAAACAAAAATAAGGTAAGCAAAATAAATAACAGTTTAAATAACAATTAACTATCAATTAAATAAAAAAAGGTAGAAAAATAACCAATAACGAGAATAAGAAAGTAATTATATATATTTGTTTCGTTTTACACAGAAGGCTGAGAGCCACAAAGATATAGAAGACTAAGAGCCACGAAAATAAAGAAGGCTGAGAGCCACAAAAATAAGGAAGGCTGAGAGCCGCAAATGGAAGAGAAGGTTGAGAGATACGCATAGTAAAGACAGTAAAGATGGCAGATGGAAATATCAAACCGTTTCTCTGTGAAAATCTTGACAAAGCGTTAATAAGGAATGAGTGGGAGAAGTGGTTAAGGGGTATGGAATTATACCTGGCGTCAGAAGACATAACAGACATAGTTAAGAAAAGAAATAAGCTGCTGCACTCCGGCGGCCCGCAGTTGCAAGAGGTAGCATACAATCTGCCAGGAGCTATTTACAATCCTGAGATAAATAATGATGTCTTTCAAATATTGGTAGAGGAGCTAAAGGAATACTTCTCACCTGAACAAAATTCAACCTTTGAAAGGCACGCATTTAGAAATATCAACCCTGAAGATGGAGAAAATTTTAATAAATTCTTTTTGAGAATTCGGTATCAAGCACCAAAGTGTTCTTTTGAAAGTAGTGCGGAAGAAGCTGCAGAAATAAACATTAAGGACAAGCTCTTAATTGTGTTTATTCTCGCTCCAGAACGGACAATTCACATTTGTTTTTTAGGCTTTAGGGAGCAGGCTAATCAAACTACTATCTTTCTTTCGCTGACGTTTCGGTTTTTATTAAAACCTTACTCATAGCTGCAAACACAGTTTCAAAAGTTAACAAGTCAATACAACAGTTTAAAAAGCGATTTACCTCAAAAATCCAGTAAATGCGCATCTTACAAAAACATAGGTTTGAAACTAGTCTAAAAATTAGTGCTCTATGTGTTGCCTATCTGTACGAGACCGGTAAAGAAGAAATTATATTAGTATACATGTTACTCAAATTATCCATGTCAGATCTTAAATTTACCGCATTAGTTGTCTTCTTTATGTATATCATCTCCAAGATACATCTTTTTTGTAGTTTTTTTCTTTTTTTAGTATTCTTGCAGAATCGAGGTCAAATTTATGGCCTGTTGACAACGCATGTGATGCCAGAGCTGTTCTTTCTTTTTCCTTTTTATTCGCCCTTAAGCAGTCATTCCGATGTTGGTTGATTCTATTCTTCAGGTAATGCTTAGTCTGTCCCACATATGTCCTATCACAATCCTCACAGCCAATCCTATAAATAAGACCACTACTGTACATGGGATCTATCTTGTCTTTAAGGTCAGAATACAACGCACCAATAGTTTTCTTGTTGTAAGTTATGTTTTAGTATTATCAGATTTGAGCCTAGGTATGAGTTGTTTGGTCAAACCCGGTATACGTGGTAGTTTGTAAAAATAGTATTCCACCTTTTCGTCAACCAACTCTCCACCACCACTATCTCTAACAAGGTTTTTGCGGCCTCCCTCCCCCAATATTCACCACATATTAGTAATTATGTTAAAATTGTCTTTATGGAATTCTTTATCAGCCAATTTAGTTGCTCTGATTTTCAAATTTTTGATAATAGCCATCTTTTGGGTCATTGTGTGATCTGAATTGTAGTTTATGAATCTATTAGAATTTATAGGTTTTTGATACCAATTAGTCTTTAATATACCTTCGCTGGTCCTTAGAATGAGTACATCCAGGAAGGGAAGTTGCCCATCTCTTTCCACTTCTGAGCAGTAAATATATTATCCACATAGATGAACAGAAACGGGAGCTCAAACCCCAACCTGGCCAATGCCATAGTTATGATCTTGTTCATAACCAATTCAGCAAAAATTGGTGATGCGGGGTTTTCCATGGCTGTGCCCTGTTTTTGTTTATAAAACATGTTATTAAACTTGAAGAAACTATTGTTGTATAAGAAGGTGATAAGGGTCTTTAAGTCGGTCAATGTGAGCCTTATCTGGGGTTCGAGCTCGCGCCAATGGTCATCAATTACCTCGAGTGTGAGGTCAAGAGGTATATTAGTGAAGAGGCTAACGACATCCAAGGAAACCAGCACAAAACCATCAGGAACCTTTAACATTCTGACTTGCTCTACAAATTCAGATGAGTTTTTTATGCTAAATGTACATTCATGCTTAATATTAGAGAGGATACCTGTCAGATATTTTGACAAATTATATGTAGAGGCGCCCACACACGATACTATAGGTCTCATCTTAAGTGCTCCTGGCTTATGCACTTTTGGTAACCCATATAGTCTAGGGAGGATAGAGTTATGGGTCTTTAACTTTTTTCCCTCTTCACTAGAGATCTTCTCTTCTACTAGTTTTTGGATCAGGCAATTTAAGTTTCGCTGGATCGATGCCGTGGGATCCCTGGTGACAGCTCCGTACGTGACTTTGTCATCTAACAAGATGTTCATCTTATTAAAATACTCTTCCTCGTCCATAAGGACCGTCAGATTACCTTTGTCCGAGCGTATTACCAATATTTCCGGGTTCTCTCTTAGGAATTTTTTCGTCTTATAGTATTGTTCGTCAATGCGTGAACTATTCTTTTGCCAGGTTTTTGTCGTATCTGGGTTTGGAGTTGAGGAAGTTAGTGATTCTATTAGTGATTTCAGCCCTCTTCTCATTTTTGGTGTTTTCATCTCCTGGTACAAAAATATCTGGGATGGACCCACCCAACTTTCCGACGACCTTTTGTGACACTAAAGCGTCGAAACGTTCTGCAATTCTTCAGTTTCGAGGAACGCAGCCACTTTGTATGCGAATCTAATGTCAGTCATAGAATAAGAGTGTAAATTAAAAGTGTACACTTTTATTACTCTCATACTTTTCGTTTTATTTGGCAATTTGTTTCCTTATTTGATTTTCTTGCACTAATTTTAAATTTAATTTTAAATTTTTTGGGCAAAAATAGTAGCAAGTGTTGTACCTTTTTGAAATCCTAACTAAATGTTCCATTTTTTAAATTAACTTGCCGAAGGTAGCTACTTTTTCTGTAATAAAGAGTCAAAGTTAAGTAACAAAATTTTTTCAAACAAACTACCTTATTTTTATCAATGTCACAATTTTTTTTTTGATCGATTTGCAACTGCGATTAATGGTATGGTTAATGTAATGGTTAGCAAAAAACCGCAAGAGATTAGGAAATTTGTTGATACAGTAACTAAAGATGTGGTAAGAGATGCAGATTTTCTACGTTTTTGAAAAATTCCAATTATCCCTCAACTACGTCACAGAGATTTTTTTACTGTTTTTCCCAGAACGTACATAAACAACCCTCTCTCCTGGTGCCCGCTTGACATTGAGTTTCAGGATATCCTGTATACGCAAGAATAGATTATCTTGATATCCAAGAATAGGGTTCTCTCTGTGCACAACAATATATTATAATTGGTCATTCTGACATTATTGGTAACCTCTAGATGATGTTGACTGTCCTTTATAAGATTTCTCTCGACACACGAAGATTGTTTACTTTACGAACCCCTCACGTGTTTTGCTGTAACCGCTGATCATGGTTGCGAATGATCCGTAAATCAGTTGACTGTGATGACGGCTTTAGGCCGAAACTAGTTAGTCGTTAATATACAAATACTGCAAAGTAAGTAAGTAAGTTTTTTCTCCATTCTTTTAGTTTCTTTTCAATTAACTTCAAACATTCCAGAATGGATATACATTTCTTTAATATCTTGGAATTTGCCTCATCCGTAACATTCCGAAGAAGAACCTTTATCTTCGATCTTTATACAACTTTAATACCATCATTTCACATCGCCGCATTTTGGTGACACTCTCTGACAGGACGTCACAACACTTAAACGCATTTCTTCGTCCATTCTTCGTCTTTCAATCTGACAACCCGCGGCCACATGTTCTTTCTTAGGGATTTAACAGATCTTGACCAAATTGGTACCAATTCATCTTTCATGACTTAAATATGTAGTTTAGGTGCTATCAGCGCAATCTGCACAATCCACAGCCATAGCGACTAAGGCTATGATTACGAATTGGCAAACTTTGATAATCGTCAGTGGCCACTGACATGACATAATATTGAATTTTATTCTCTGATTGAGATTAGGTTGGGATCCAGAATGGCTGCGGCTTCACAAAATTAAAGAATTGTAGAAGGTTTAAAGAGTTCGGTATACGGATAGTCGAAAATTTGGGTGGGGGGCACCTCAGATATTTTTGCGTATTTTTCAGAAGTATGCATCTTCTGTCATTTCGTGGAAATGCGACTCATGCATAGTATTTGGTTTGTACATATATGCAGTTTAAACAGAATATTAAAATAGTGTATTTGTTACCGGAAAGGTCCGAAATACGTTAGAATTAAATTCACGTAGTTAAACTTAGGATTCACTAAATCTTTCCGTTCATTCATGTCCGGAATACCCTGTTTGTATACTTCATGTACAAAAGTGTTATCGGTTTTACCAATATATACATGGTGTTCACAGGTTTGAGTGCACAAACATTGAGGGATAATAGACTTTGAGCTACTAAAATTATATTCTTATAAAAAAATTCAGTTCTTTATAATAACTGATATATCAAAGGACAAAGTTACGGACTACAATGGTCAACTTCGTGTCATATAAATGAACTGAAGTTTCTTTAAAGAAAATACGAAAACAAAGTAATAAATAACATATGAAATGTATTTCATAAAGATTTTACACCTTTTTTTGGTCAACATATTTACTCCTTGGAATACAAGCGGTGTTTTCTTCCTACTGCTGGCTGTGGGATTTGTTCAGAGGTACGCAGGTTATCAATAACTGTTCCAAAATCTTTTAAAATCCATTTTAATCGCTATAGCCATTAACCACATGCGATACTCAAATAATATTGTCCTTAACTTTAACCTCCGATATTTCAGTTATTAAGAAGAATAGAAAAAATTGATATAGGAACTTTGTTATCAGCTAGCCAGAGCCTATCATCTCCCAAAATTTGCGCACTCAAACCTGTTACACCCTGTATATCGGTAAAACCGATATATAACAGTTGTAATTGTTAAGTCAAAAGTGCATTCTGCAAAGAACATCTCGAGATAAGGCAACCGCTTAGTTATTGATCGGCAATAAAAATCCTACATTTCCTTTGTTTTTTAATACATCCATTGACATTATTTGTAGGCGTTTGCATTCGTTCGACAGTGGGTTTTACTACCAGTATAAATACGCCTTAATCATAAAAAACCACGCATTTTGGGCCAACAAGTGTATAACGAAACTATGTTTGTGGCCACAGTGATATTAGGTGTATTAGCCCTTCTGGGTGCCCAAACGACGTAAGTACAAAACAAACTATTGTTTTCCATTAATAAAGTATCCAAAACTGATACATAACTATCCACTTGGATAATTGTTGTAACATTTAACGTTTTATTGAACGTATCTACAGTTATGTCAATTTTATAAAGTATACTTCAAACTGTGTTACTAATCTTTTTCTATTCTCTACTGTTTCAGTGTTTCAGGAGCTTCGTAAGTTGATTGATAAATTAGCTGCAATTATGCGATTTACTTACTGGATTATCTGATTAACGTTTTCTATTTTTTTCCTCTACACAGGCTTGGATCATTATACGGCAGGTATGTTGTTTTCGTATAACTTTTGTTTATATTATACAAAAACTATTATAATGATTATCAATAATTTGCTGAAACGGTAAACATATTAATTATTTATAATTAAAATGAAAATTATGATTAGAAGTGTCATACCGTCGCAAAAATAAATAAAAACAACTCAACAGTATTAAATTTTTCAAATCTGTAAATTAGTGTGGTCATTTTTCTTAAAAGTTTTGATATTTTTTCATACAAATCATTATTTCTATTCTCATTAAAAATAAAGAAACCTTTGTTTGGCAGCTTCTAAAGTCCGATTTAGGAATAAAAATTAGTTTTGTTGTAATTGAGTATCTATGAAATAACAATGTTACGAACAGAAATTTTATATAATCTCTATTAGAATTTAAGGAAATATGGAGGTAAATATATATAATATAAATATATAATATAATATATAGAGAACTATCATAACGTATATCCCAATAGCCAATCATAAACATGGTTTTGTTATAAAAATGCCCCATTCTTAGTAAATATAGAGATTTTGTCTCTTTTTTTTAGAAATTATGTAATACGTTTTTCGTAATTTTCAATATTTTGAAAAAGAAGGAAAAATCAAGATAAAACAAAAATACTAAATGTATCCGAACGAAGCCGGGCCAAGTAATTAAATAGTGTCCCAATAACGTCTTTTATTGTTTCTGAGTTTTCATTCGTTTTCACTAAAAACATCACATCAAAAATATTTCTGAGAAATCCTAATACAAATTCACAATTTAATAGAATATTTTTATCCCAAATAATTCTTTTAGTGCCTGAAGAAGCCACACAATAGTGGCGACATATTAGGTCTGTTCGCGGTAACAGTTTCTAACGGTTTGCAGGCTAGGCCAATGCGATGCCTTGCTATACTTTTCCCCTACTCACCTTGCACTACTACGTCTGGTCCAATATAAATCTGACTCCCAACCGTTGGAAACTGTTACCGCAAACAGACCTATTAAATGAATAAAACGGTCATACCCAACACGTTTTAGTTCTTCGCTCTATCAACCCAAAAAGTATACACATTTACACGACGTCCCTGGCTTCAAGAAACTTCTTTCCGATAGCGCCCATACGTTTGGCTACAACCGATTGGGCTAAAATTTGGTACCTTATTTTAAATTAAAACGGCGAATATCAGGAAAAAGTCGCTGGCACTGCACGGTACGCCTCGTCTTTGTTCAGCGACATCTTCCCTCATTTTCTTTCGCTTTTTTATGGTCATATAGCTCTTTTCGATCCCCATTTATTACCACAGAACAAAGCAAAAATAGTACAGTTTTCATACGAATGCTGTACATACGTGTCATACGAATTGCTGCCATGCCAGGCCAGGCAGCAATTACCTGACAGGAATATTTTACAGGTACCAAAACGCTCCGTGCAGGGCACGCGCCGTTGCTAAACCCTGGTGCATAGGCGGTTCAACCGCGTATAAAATAACCACGTATAACAACCGCGTATAAAATAATATGTTATACTATGATTTATTTTGTAGAGTCGCACAGTGGGGCAGGTAACTCTAATTTCTGGTCAACACAAAACCCGCAGAAGGCTGAATCTATCAGTAAATGACCTGACCAATCAACATCTAACTAAGGTGGTCCTCTCTCTTCTTCTCACTTATCTTCCTGGTTCTTACTCTGCATGATCTGTCTTATAGTGAAATTTGGTAGTCATACTTAGAATTGCAGAGGGCAAACTCTAGATTGTTTTTAGTGACAATCTGACAACCCGAAATAGTAAATGTTACATGCGTTTTCTTAAGGATTCATGGCAGTTTGACTAAATTGATACCAGATCACCCTTCTGTGACGTTAAATATGTATACCAATTTAATGAGATGGGGTGAGCGATTTAGTCGCTATAAGCGCTTATTATGAAGCAGTCTGTCAAGATCAGCCTAGTCACTATAGTTGCAATTGAAGTGGCGTAATTGCAAAGTGGTTAGACTCTTCACTGTATCAATGAGATTGTCGAAAAGTTGCGTGAGTGCCAAGTCAGATATTTATTGTATTGCAATGACATCATTGTTTTCGCAATATGGGTATAGACGTAGTGCAATACACGATGTAAACAACATTTACAAGCTGTACCGAAACTCAACGTTAAGCCGATGCCAGGAGAGAGGGTGGTTTATATAAGTTCTGGAAAAAATATTTTAAAAAATCTGTATCTTAGGGTAATAATTGGCATTTTTTCAAAAAAGTAGATAATCGACATCCTCATCATATCTGTAGTTACTCTGACAACAAATTTCCTAATTCTCTTACGGTTTTTTACTTTCCGACTAGTACCCTAGAAGGAAAGTATTGTAATCGACGGAAAATGACGTTTCAAGATTTTCGCGGAAATACGCGTTTTGAGGTCCCCTGAATCGATTGCGATGAAAATGTATGTATGTATGTATGTGTGTATTTGTGTATGTGTGTATTTGTGTATGTGTGTATGTCCGTGAACACGATAGCGCCCAAACGCAACAACGGATCGGGCTAAAATTTGGTACACGTATTTAGAATTACCGGGGGACGAAGTGGAGTGTTTTTGGTAACAATCTGACAGCCGGAAGGGCAGATGTTAAAGCGTCTTCTTAAGGACTTATCCGATTTTGGCTAAACTGATATCAACTCACCATCCAGTGACTTTAAATATGTATACAAATGTGCAGATCAGTGGGATGAACGGTTTAGGCGCTATAAGGGTTTCTAGAAGCAGTTTGATAGAATCCACAGAATCCACTTCGTGGTTGTATTGCAAATTGTCAGATTTTGACAAACGTCAGTGCCACTGACATTATATGACATTAAATGTCAGTATGACAAATGTAATTCTGTCACTGAAACTGACGTTAGGTAGCGTCCAGAGATGGCTCTGGCTTAACTGAATTAAATAATTGCAAAAGTGTTTAGGCACTTCATTGTGCACACGATTTAGTCGGAAAGTAGGGTGAGGGCCACCCCAGATACTTACTAATATGATCGTAAATAGCCGCAGAGTAAATTTAAACTAAGAACAGTGCAGTATTACGGCCATATATTACGTCGTATATTCCTTCCCGCCGCGCAGCTCGTGCACTTTTCTTAGTTTAATTCTACTCTACCATTAATCGCAGTCGGAAATCGATCAAAAAAATTTTACCTTGATAAAAATAAGGTAGTTTGTTTGAGTTGTGGTAAGTTTAAAAATATTTTAGGTCATCAACATTGAGTGTAAACATAAGATGGGTTAAATCGTTTTATTCGCCAAATTCTAAAAAGTGTGGTACTGAGTATTAAACTAATTGTATGTATTTCTTATGTTTCAGCTACGATGGATTTGAGTAAGGCCTCACGTGAAGTAAAAGAAAATTTTGACAGAGTGCTACACAAATGTATATACACACATGAGACAGTAATGCAAAACGATTTCAGTCTTATATCCGGATCATTTAAATTCAACAATAGGATGCGATTATTGTTCTTATAAACGACAACATTGTTACCATTTTCTAAATTATATTAGCATAAGAAATTGTTGAACTGTGTATATATTTTGAAACTCTCTCTCTCTATCGTAGGCAAATAGTTATTTCAGGCAAATATCATTTGAATCTGACCCAATAGTTTTTTAGTTTATATTTTAATGCAGTGCAAATGCAAAAGTATAAATAAGTTATTGTTATAATTATTATTATTAAATAATACAAATTAGTAGAATTACACACAAAAATAGTCTTGCTTGTTTTTGACCTTAACCTCACAAGATTGAAAACAAATTGCCATGTACCTGACAAGTAGTGGTTAAAATACAAATGCACAGTTATAAACCGAGGCAAAATCGATTTCCCTGAAATAAACATTTTCCTTCGACATAATATGTATTGCAATAACATAAGTGTCTTTTATTTCTTAGTCCATATGAGGAAGAAGATCTTTACGGAGGGTAAGTCTTCAGACCTTTTAATGGGTTTCCATAAGTTCAAAATAACCAATAAATTTTGGATTAATTAAATGTATTACTTTTATATTTATTGAGCTGGTTAACATGATATTAAGATTAGTCCACTCTACTTTTAAATTTATAAGAAATAACACACTTTACTTACTAGACTAAATATTCTGATTCTTGTTTTGGCATTTAGATACGCTGAGTACTTGCACTCGACTGCAAGTTAAATTACATTCATTTCATTTCGATCACTCGTACATTATGTCGCATTTTTTACGAATGGTTTGTATTTGTCTCACTTTTCAGCAAATACGCAAACTTATTAAGGTATAGTAGACTTACGTCAAACTGAAATCATACTGGACTAAACTATTTGAGCAAAACAATTCTTTTGTATTAGTTTTGTTTTTTTTTTACTTTCCAACTAGTACCCAAGTAGCAAAGTACTGGAATCGACAAAAAATCGAGATTTCCGTGGAAATACATACACGTTTTGTGGTCCTCTGAATTGATTGCAATGATTTCTGAAAAATGTATGTATGTATGTATGTGGGTACAGGGCCGCGTTAAGGAAGAATTTATAAAAGAAATTTATAAATTTAAAATAAAATAAAATATGAGTAGCTATTTTTATTTGCTGCACGAAAGTGGAATTATTTAATACCGAACCTAGAATAATTTTACTGATCAACAAGGGTACAGTATTAAAGTGGCATTATTTAACAGCTACAACTGCTCAGGATAGGCTTGTCAGTTTAAGTTTGCTTTCAGTCGCGAGTAATGTTGCTCGATTATTAGATATAGAAAAAATAATCGATGATTTTGCCGTTTTGAAGGCCAGGAAAATAGAGTTAGCTACAGTCATAGAGTCATATTTGTCCTTATTATTATTAAAATATATATTATTGTTCATTTCATTAACATGTTCCTTTTTTTTTCATTTAATTTTTCATTATCATTTATGTTACCTTATTGTAGAAAGATGCTTTATTTATTTCGGTATGATAGGACAAACGTATGTAATTCAATATTTAGATTGGAGACTTCCGCGGCCCGAATCACTAAGTTCTAGATTTCCGGGAGGAAACCGCGTCAGTGACGATCATTTTCTTCGTAGCTCTCTTACTGTTACGTCCTGAAGGTGCCTCTTGCAACAGAGTATGTGAGGTTGACTACTTTATCGTCATTGCCGATTCTTAACTTAGACGTTTATTTTTTATTGATTACATTTACAGCAATTTTTTAATCAGTAATTAAAGTAATATTGGTCAAAAATGGGGGGGGCGCATTCGCTTTGTTTTTGCAACGGGCGCAGTTATGTGTTCACACGTCCCTGTGTGTGTATCTGTGTATGTGCGTATGTGTGTATGTGTGTATGTGTGTTTGTGTGTGATCACAATAGCGCCCAAACGGTACAACGGATCGGGCTGAAATTTGGTATACTGATTTAGAATTACTAGGGGACTAAGTGGGTTGTCTTTGGTGACAATCTGATTACCGGAAGTGATAAAACTCATAACAGCTCATCCTTCAGTGACTTTAAATATGAATACAAATCAGTGGTATGAACGGTTTAGGTGCTAAAAGAGTCTATAGAAACAGTTCGACAGAATCCACAGCCTTCGTCGCTGTGTTGGGAATTGTAAGGTTTTGACAGTTTTGACAGTGCGACTGACATGATATTGCATTAAATGTCAGTAAGACCAATGTCATTTTGTGATAAGAACTGCCGTTAGGTAGGGCCCAGAGTGGCCATGGCTTCACAAAATTGAATAATTGCAAAAGTGTTGCCATACTTCATTGTGGCAACGATGTACTCGGAAAGTTGGATAAGAATCACCCCAGATATTTTAATAAATACATTTGATCTTCACTAACTGTAGCCAATTACTGCATGTATACCATAATCACACTGACACTCTATTTTCAAAGTTTTGTATCAAAGTATCAAAAATATTTTTCTGAAACTGTTAATGCCCAACTCGCGTTGAAAGTTTTCTTCCAGTCATATAACTAGATGAAATTAAGGGCTGATTACTCTTCTGCCAGCGTCATACATTTTGGCATTATAGATTTCAGACCTACCGTCGATTTTAATAAAGAAGTTTTTTTTTTTTGAGAAATCTATAATAAAATATCTGGGTTGGCCCTCACTGATTATTATTAAGAAAGGTAGATTTTATTCATATAAATACATATATTGTAATTGTCATGTTATATTAATGGCCACTTGTCGGTCACCCAACCGTTTATCTCACTAGTATGAAACATCTAGGGTGGCAATTAAGTGTCTGAATACTTTTTCAATTATTCAATTTTGTGAAGCCAGAGCCACCATGGACCCCACATAACGTTAGTTTCTATGAGATAATGGCATTTGTCATACTGACATTTAATGTCATGTTGTCAGTGGCACTGACGTTTGTCAAAATCTGACAATTTGCAACAGAGCGACGAAGGCTGTGGATTCTGTCAAACTGGTTTTATAAACGCTCATAGCACCTAAACCGTTCATCCCGTTGATCTGCAAGTTGGTATGAGGTTGATTTTAATCGGACGAATCCTTCTGAAGACGCATGTACCATTTGCCACTTCTGGTTACCAGATTGTCACCAAAAACAATCTAGTTCATCCCCCGGTAATTCTAAATATGTACACCAAATTTTATACCGATATGTTTTTCTGTTTAGGCGCTATCGTTTTCACAGACATACACACACATACATCCACATATACATACCGATTTCATTTTCCAGAAATCATTGCGATAGATACAGGGGACCCCAAAACGCGTATTTCAGTTCAAATCTCGAACAAAAATTTCCGTCGATTAGAATACTTTCCTTCTAGGGTATAGTCGGAAAGTAAAAAATCTAACCGACATAAGCATGTACGTCTGCCTGGGCTACGACATTGTCGCTCCTAACGAAACGCTACAAGCGAAGAGCATTTTGTCGGTCTTATGCGTGCATTTGACATGGGCACTCAACGTTCCATCTTGACGCTATGGGCGAAAACGCTCATACGTCAGATTTCGTGGCCCGACCTTTATGTGTTGTATATCTCTTTCTGACTGGCGTAAATAGAAACAGATATATAGACAGCTCCGTGTGCACGGCGCACGGCGCGGCGTTTGATCGGTTTATACAGCTAGTAGTACAGCCAGTTGATAGTATGTTGCGCATAATCATCCTTCTCCTGCGATGTTGGGAGTATGTTGCACATAATTTTATCGATTACATGAAAACAGATTTACTGTTTAGATTAGTAATTGTCATTAATTTATAATAAAGCTGTAGAAGTATAATATAATATGTACAAATTTGTTTTTTTAATGTTTCAGTTACGGCTACGGAAGGTACTACGATAGGTAAGTATTATTTATTATTAAAATAAATATAAAGTGTATCAATTGAACTGAAACAAAACCTTTAAAAACACTACAAGTCGCCCAAAAATTGTTTAAACGTTTTATCCATACGTCTACCTCGCAGAGTGAATAAACAAACCAAATATTTTATTTTTAATCTTCAGCCAATTCAGATTCTGAATAAAATCGTTTATGACATCAAAAGTCCTAATAAAATACATCATTTTTGTCTTTTTAGCATGTTTGTTTAATGCAATAAAACCTTCATGATTTCTGTCTGACGTTTACGTCTATCCTAAAGCGTATAGCCAACATAAATTTAAGAAAAAATTAATCATCGCACTCCACACCTTTTTACTTTCCGACTAGTACCCTCGGCGGAAAGTATTGTAATCGACTGAAAAAAATCGGGATTTTAGCGGAAAACCCCGTTTTGGGATCCCCTAAATCTATTGCAAATTTCTGGAAAATGTATGTACCTATGTGTGTATGTCTGTGAACACGATAGCGCCCAAACGGAACAACGAATTGGGCTGCAGTTTTGTATACATATTTATAATTACCGGGAGACGAAATGGATTGTTTTTGGTGACAATCTCACAACCGGAAGTGGCAAATGTTACATCCGTTTTCTTAGGCATTCATGCGATTGAGATCAAAGTGATAGCAGTTCATACCTATGTGAAATTAGGTCCCAGCCCCCTCTTATCGGAACTTACGTGTATCGAAAAACACTAATTACTCCACTGTCTTAAGAGATACCGCAATGAAACTAACACTGTTCGAAAGAACGTTCTTTGGCCAAACCAAAAGTGGAAATGCCCCGTCTCAAATATTTAAATTAGTATATGTAATTAATGAATACCTTCCGAGATGTCATGAAAATTTCGTAAAAATCGGGATGTTTGAGAGTCTGTATCTCGTTGACCCATTGATCAATTTTAACAAAATAAACGCCATTCGATTCCCTATTCTTTTTACTGTTGATATCTGGAAATGCCCGGTCGCAAATTTGAAGGGCTGAGGTAGTACAGGTGAGCGACCGTCGCCGTGCTGCGCGAGAACCTGTGTTTGACTTCCAGCCCCCCTCTTATGGGAACTTACGTGTATCGAAAAACACTAATTACTCCACTGTCTTAAGAGATACCGCAATGAACCTAACACTGCTCGAAAGAACGTTCTTTGGCCAAACCGAAAGTGGAAATGCCCCGTCTCAAATATGTAAATTAGTATATGTAATTAATTAATACCTTCCGAGATGTCACAAAAATTTCGTAAAAATCGGGATGTTCGAGAGTCTGTATCTCGTTGACCCATTGTTCAATTTTAACAAAATAAACGCCAATCGATTCCCTATTCTTTTTACTGTTGATATCTGGAAATGCCCGGTCGCAAATTTGAAGGACTGAGGTAGTACAGGTGATCAACCGTCGCCGTGCTGCGCGAGAGCCTGTGTTTAACTTCCAGCCCCCCTCTTATAGGAACTTACGTGTATAGAAAAATACTAATTACTCCATTGCCTTAAGAGGTACCTTAATGAAAACAACACTCTTCGAAAGAACTTTCCTTGGTCAAGTTAAAAATGGAAATGCCCTGTCCAAAATATCTAAATTAGTATATTTTAAAATTAGTATATGTAATGAATACCTAATGTGGTGACCCACAAATTTGTCAAGAATCGCAATTTTTAAAACACTGTCTTGTTGACTCATTGTTGAATTTTAACAGAACTAACACCAATTCCCCATTTCCCCATTTCCTCCATTATATAAATTTGGAAATACCCGGTCGTAAATCTGAAGGGCTGAAGTGGTACAGCTGAGCGACCGTCGTCATGTGTTGAAGTTTCAGTCGCCCTCTTATGGGAATGTACGTATATTGAATAACACTAATTACTCCACTGTAAAGATACTACCTATAATGAAGCAAAAATCGACGTATTTGATTGGCTGTAACATTATTTGTGCTATTTTAACAGTTTCATAAATGGAACTGCCTCTAAACTATAAAAATATATAACTCGAATGAAAATCGGTTTGTGGAGTAATATCGAAATTTGATAATAAGGAGAATAAGAAATTCATTATTTACGAATGCTAATTACGCATTTGAGACCGGGCATTTCCATTTTTTATTTGACTAAAGAACGTTCTTTTTAATACTCGTACTGTTACTTTCATTACGGCATCTCTTAACACGTAATTAGCGTTTTTCAATACTCGTAAATTCCCATAAGTGGGAGGCTGAAAGTAAAACGTCAGCGTTCTCGAAACACGGCGACGGTCGCTCACCTGTACTACCTCAGCCCTTCAAATCTGCGACCGGGCATTTCCATATATCAACAGTAAAAAGAATAGGGAATCGATTGGCCTTTATTTTGTTAAAATTGAACAATGGGTCAACGAGATACAGACTCTCGAACATCCCGATTTTTACGAAATTTTTGTGACATCTCGGAAGGTATTCATTAATTACATATACTAATTTACATATTTGGGACCGGGCATTTCCACTTTTGATTTGGCCAAAGAACGTTCTTTTGAACAGTGTTAGTTTCATTGCGGTGTATCTTCGGACAGTGGAGTAATTAGTGTTTTTCGATACACGTAAGTTCCCATAAGAGGGGGCTGGGGGCTAACTTCATATAGGTGCAGTTCATCCGCCAGTGACTCTAAATATGTATACAAATTTGCAGATTTTGACAAACGTCACTGCCACTGACATGACATGGCATCAAATGTCACTATGTCATAGAAACTGACGTTAGGTAGGGTCCAGACTGATTATGGCTTCACAAAATTGAATAATTTAGAATTGTTTATTGTGTGTCAATTCATTGTGCTAGCGATGTAGTCGGAATGTTGGCTGAGGGCAACCCCAGATATTTACTTTCCGACTAGTAAGTACCTACCGTAGAAGTGTAATCGACTGGAAAAATGTTATTTCGGCGGAAATATGCATTTTGGGGTCCCCTGAATCCATTGCAATCATTTCAGCAAAATGTATCTTGGTATGTATGTATTCATGTATCTATGCTTGTGAACACGATAGAGCCCAAACGGAACAACGGATCGGGCCGAAATTTACTATACTTATTTAGAATTACCAGGTAACAAACTGGATTGATGTTGGCCGCAATCTTGCAACCGTAAGTAGCAAATATTACGTGCGTTTTCTTACAAATGCGTCCGAATTTTACTAAATTGATATCAGCTCATCCCCTACTGACTTTAAGTATATGTACCTATTTACACATCAATGGGATGAGCCGTTTAGACCCTATAAGCATTTTCGAGGCAGTTTGACAGATTCCATAGCCTTCGTCGCTGTGGTTGCGAATTGGCAGATTTTGATAAACGTCAGTACCCTCGACATAACTGTAACTAATGATGTAACTAAAACGTTATACATGTAATAGTAGGATTGTGGGTTCTTGGAATGTGATTAGTGCATGACAAAAAATGTTCTAAAACATTTAAAGTCAAACACCACAACCCCCAAACACAAGCCACCACCATTATTGCTCTTACACTCGCTCTGCACGTGGGTTCTTGCAATGGGACCAGTGCAGCATTTTAGCAGGCAAAACTAATTAAACTACGGACATTAATATTTAACTCAAAAGAAAACACTTCTCAACAAATTTATTACATAAAAAATCTGATGTGGCCAGGCACATGACTTTATCATACGATACAGCCGTGTTCAGGGGGGCAATTTGGAAGTTCAAGGGGCATCCGCTTACTATGATTTAATTTTTTTTCCAAAAAAATGGAATGGACATAAATTATACAAAATTTTCGCTACTATAGTTTATTATTTAACTATTTTGACGAAATTACAGAAATGGCGGCTAATTTGCAAAATCGTTGAACAATGATAAGAATAAACCTCGAGTTCCTTTGGGCCCTTTTGGACAAAACTTCTTTTAGTCACGAAACTTCTAAATATGAAATTTCGTCTCGATACCTTCAGTAGTTTCTCCGGAATCGTCGCCACAAAAAACGGGTACACACACACAGACATTTTTTTGTACTTTGGTCAAAAATGTTCAGGGGGGCAAAAAGACCTATTTCCGCTAAAATCTCAATTTTTTTTTCGACACGATTACAATACTTTGTCATACTACGTATGATAAAGTAAAAAACAAAGAAATGAATGAATAAAAAAATATGAAAGAGACACTTAATTCATCCTTAAACTTACTATCTAGAGGAGCTGTTAGATTCTCGCAAAAATACAAAGAAGTGAAAACACAAAGGAGGAAATAATAATCAGCTTACCATTTACAAAACACAAAACATTACACTAAGTTACTGAATGAAAATCGACTACATCTTAAGCAGAATGCCGAATGTCGACTGTTAATCTCGACTCTTGAATATCGAATGTTTGAATACAGAATCTTCTCTCGTAATTTTTGTGGCTCCAACTTATATCCCTCATGTACAAACTATATCGGTCCACGATACCATAATTTATAATTAAGCAAATAACACACACAAAATATTAAGACACAAAGCACTTAACGAAAGGGCCCTACTGATTTGGGCTATAAAAAGAAAGATTTACTAGTCTTCTAAGTTAAAAATATAACAAATCATACTCATGCGTGTGAAAAGGTCAGACAGTATCACCATTCACATATCCGGCATCACATACAATTTATCTCAAATTACAATGAACAAAATATGTATGCAGCTGAAATTCCCAATTACTACATACATAACGTGCACGTTATGCGATAACATAACGTTTTCGGCGGATTGGTATGATGGATACAGAAACGTTATCAAAATAACGTTTTGCGCGGATTTAATCGTTTGATAAATTTATTCTTACTACTTAAGAATTTGAAAACCAATTAGGCAGGTACATTTTGTAATCAAAAGAAGTTTTAATTGTAATTTAGACGTTTTAGGGTTGTGGTTGTTAATTTTTGAATGTTGCAGGATAGTAGCGATCTTTTTTCTTTGCCAAATGCAACACGAAATGCTACTTTCAAGTAAGTAAGGAACTTGCTCATTATTTAAATTTGGTAGTGAAACCTCATTTCAAAAAAGGCAACGTGGATTACTGTAATACCGAATAAATTGAAGGTACTTTTTTCTATTTGATGTTGTACTCCATGGTTGAGCACTTTCTAGATGTGTGTCTCGAAGTTTCTCAAAATGAGGCGTAAAGGCAAGCAGTGCAAGTTGGGTAAATAATAAATATCGTACTTCATATGGATGTACCTTATATTTATTGAATTATTCTTGTTTAGTTTTGTCCAAAATCATCATTTCAGGAATAATCGGTGCTGTTGATTGCACTCACATTGCAACTGTAGCACCACCCATATTATAATAGGAAAGGATACCATAGTATTCATGTCACTAACAACAACCTAGTTTATCCCCTGTTAAATCTAGTTCCAAATTTCGGCTCAGTTCGTTGTACCGTTTGAACACTCTCGTGTTAGACACATACACACACATTTTCCAGAAATTATTGCATAGATGCAGAGACCTCAAAACGCGGAATTTTCGTAAGAAACGAATCCAGTAGATTTGGATTAAGACATCTACAATACAAAATACTGAAAAGCGGTTAGTTGAAAAGCGGTTAGTTGATGACCGTTTCGGTGTTTTTTTTTGTATAAAAAATAAATACAGCGTCAATAAATTATTATTTTTTGAGTGGATTTTGATGTTTGATTTTAATTAGAAAACTTAATTAGAAAAAGTGTTTTTTATTGTTGGAAAATTTTTTGTTTGCAGTCTTAACATCGCATCGGCTAATCAATTTTATATTTAGTTTCGCCTGGTAACAGAAATATTTGAAAGAAAATTGCAAAAATTTCGGATTTTAAAAAAGGTGGCATATGTCAGCGTTGTACACAAGCTTATCAAAGCTCACCACCAGATGGCGAAAGAGACTTGTTCGCTGTCTTCATTCAGTACATTGTACAACTGCGTCATTTCTTTGTCACACGAAACTCTAAACAACTGCCAATATTACGATTCGAGAACAACATGTGGTCTTATCAAGTGTCATACGTCATACAATTTTGATTATGAGAGTTGATCTCGACGTTATTCTTACACGTTATAATAACATAATATCAATAACGTTTTAGTTACATCATAGGGCTGATTGTGTTATTCAATGACTGACGTTAGGCTGGGGTCCAGAATAGCTGTGGCTTTACGAAGTTGAATAATAATAAGTGTTTAGACAACCGGACTGTTTGTTGAATATACCATACTTATATATGTACATTATTATATATGACGCTTAAGCTAGGGGTATACTTGCAATTTTACAACAGTTATTGTAGTTGCATGTGTGCTCAGGTTCGTAGCACTTCATATAACACAAACATGCAAGCAAACTGGTTGCGCAACTGGAAATTGCAAGTATGCCTCTAGCATTAGATGGCATATTAAATGGATGTAGCTTATTAAAAGCTTTTAATATTTTGCTCAGCATTAAACTTCAGAATCGAGATCTACTCGTTCATGGTTCTCCAATTAAAAATTGTGGTTGAAGTGAAACCACTTCAAATGGCACAATTTTTTTCACATCTCGCAGAAGATTTTATGTATTTAACTTCCCACAATGTGGGGAGTTTACCGAGTTAAGCACGTTCCTCGGACACCATACACGCCCGCTTAATAACAGCGAACGCCAGAAATGTGCACTTTAAACGTGTGAGCACTCGTTTAAAAGTCGCGCTGAAAGTTGCATTTTAACGTAACTTTGGACGCAGATGGCGGCCTCGTGGGGCCCACCCGATTTTTTTCAACTCGAGCACGCACCCGGAGCCAGGCTATCGTCAGCTGGCAATTTGATTTTTAAATGCCCCGCGTGCGTTTAAAAGTGACACTTGTGCGATATATCGCGTCGCAAGCCTTCACGCTACGGCGCGGCCCGGACCTCCGCAAGTATGCGCTTTGGGGCCCCCTTCTCGACGGAATTTGGTCGAGCAAGGCCCAGTCTATCGAACGGTGATATTGTTAGGTCTCCGCGGTCGATTTTTGACTTGCGAGGATTTACTGAAAATAGCATTTTTTAAGAAATCGCAAAAACGACGTTTTTGTAGGGATACACACTCTTTGATTGGGGTCTCTGAAAATATATACTTTGGGGCTGCGTTTTCGCTCGATTTTCACTGGCGAAGGCAAAAAAAGACACCCCGTCGTGTCGCGCGCCATCGTCAGATGTGGGTGGGCCGGGCACGGGCGTTTTAAAATCGCGTTCCCTCCCGAAATGTGGTCCGCAGGGCTGAAGTCTGCGCCTCGGGGCTCCGCAAATATGTGTTTTGGGGCGCCATCTTCGTTTGATTGAGACAGAAGAAGGTTCAGCCTATGGATGGGTGGTATAATTTGCCATCAGGCACCAATTTTCGTCTCTCGAGCGACGATAAAAGAAAACAATTTTTTTGACAGATCTGAAAAAAATTATCAGTTATCGCTGAGAACGACTGGGTCCTTTGGGTGCAGTCTCGGAAAATTAGCTTTTTGGGGCCCCGTTTTCGGTCGAAAAAAACTTACGGCACACCGTATAATTCACCCTCCGCAAGCCTTTTTCGGCCCAGCAGGAACGTGCAAAAAGCACCCATTTTTGACATAGAAATTTCGTCTGCGCCGTCACAGGTCGGTGAATATAAATTAAGCAGAAATTCATCGGACGTACCTACAACTTCACTTTGTTGGCCCGTTTTGTTTTTTTTTTTTGTCGGGAGAGCGTAAACATATAGCACGGAGCGATCTGTTGACGTTTCCGGTTCAAATTTTAGGTAATCTGTTACGTGTTACTTTTGTTAAGAATGTCTAACAGGGGGGCGTTTCTGATTTGACGTTACGGCAAATGGCAGCAAAACACGCTTCGACAAAAATCGATCTTTTGGATCGAAAATTGTTTTTTAAGGCAGTTTTTCGCTCAATACTCTTTCCGAAGGGTATTTATAGGGATCTTATTGTAAGACAAAAAGGATTGTTTTCGCTGAAGGCGCCTTGTCTTGGAAATTCGTAATTAGTATATTGTTAGTTAGATAGATTAGATTAGATTTGTTTGTTTAGATAGATAGACAACTAAATTGAGCACATGATTCAACAGACTCTTGGCGAAACAGTCAAAGCTCGTAGCAGTACATATTTTTTATTTTTGTATACGTGTTGCGAACGAGTGGAGTTCGCAAGCTGTTCAATGCCATAAAAAAGCTGATTGAATATATTTTTATCGGCTCGGATATCAGACAAGGATTGATGATGAATATTTGACAAATATATTTGCGCAACATAGACAATGAACAACTTAGCAGATTTGGTTAATTTGAGTTTGTCAGTTTCAACAAAAAATATCCGGAGTGGCCTCCACTAAACTTTCCAACAACAAATGTCTAAACACAATGGGGGCGTTCAGCCAGGCTTCGCTATAAGTTGGCACTAGCGCTTTTATGCTACCGCTTCAATCTAGCGCAAAAGTCGGGGTAAACGGGTACATTGGAACACACGTCTTTTTGCTATAAACAATGGTCACCGCCACGCGTAGCGCTTAGTAGCTGTGGCTGTAGACAAGCTTAGCGTTTGCGCTCGCAGCCCAAACTGCATTGTCATGACATGTCACTGACGTTGGTCAGTATCTGCCAATTCGCAACCACAACGACGTCAAACTGTTTCTATAAACGCTTATAGCGCCTCTCATTGATCTGAAAAGTAGTATCCATATTTGAAGTCACTGGAGGATGAGCTGCTATCAATTTGGTCAAAATCGGATAAATGCCTAAGAAAGCGCATGTAACATTTGCCACTTACAGTTGTCAAATTGTCACCAAAAACAATCAAGTTCGTCCTCCGGTAGTTCTAAATAAGTACATATAGGAAATTTCACCCTGTTGTCCCGTTTGGGTGCTATCGTGTTCACACATACACACATACATATATGTACATATACACACGCATCTTGTAAACTACAGGGTGCGCCACTGGAAACGTACGTTTTTCAAATGAATGGTACTCCACTATTTTATGGTTTAAAAAAAATTATTGGCAAAAATAAATATGTCTGAACATGCAGTATGTTTTTCATTAAACTGCCTCCACAGCGGCATGTTTGAAACTAAACAATAAGCATCCACAAACTGCAAAGTCAGGGGAGGGGGCCGACAGCCTCGGCTCTCCACTCCGACACCTTCCAGCTTAGTACTATGTATCACAAAAACGTGCGTTTCCCGTGGCGCATCCTGTATCTGCGAGTACGTTTGAAGCCGGGCTACGTGGGCTAGTTGGTTACTGAGGGAGTGGACAGTTTTGTGTGTCATCGCTACTATCCCACTAGCCGAAAGAGCCGGTTCTAAACTCGCCAACTAGCAGCTTGTAAACTCACTCAATGTAATCGAGGCTGTAATGTCGTTAACAAAAAAATATTTCCTTAATTAACAATGAACGGATTAACGCTTTTGTGCCCACCTTAGTGACTTACCTAATGTTTTGGGGTTTTATGATAACAACTACTATCTGTTAAAATCCTACGTTATTTACAAATAATTTACAAATAAAATCAAGATTTAAATTTGTAACAAATAAAATTAAATTTTAAGAAGTAACAAAATATTTGTACGAACACTGAAAAGCTTTTTGTTGCGTTCTTAGGCATTAAGAGTTATTATTAAGTAAATGTTTTCTTATATGAAACAGAAACTGCGGTTTACAACACAATTTATTGTAAATCATTTTTTTTTGCAAATCAAAACGCATTATGTCGGCATTATGTCTAATTACTTTTATTTGCTTATTTTTCAGTTCTCCAAATAAGTATGGGTAAGCAGTTTAGTCTTTATATACATTAATTAAACTACATCTTAATCATATCTTACTGTTTGTTTTAATTTTTCAGCGCCAAGAAATATTACTATGATGCGTAAGTTCTCTCTTTTCTTTTGAGTGAACCTACTAATTTTTGTTGCTTTTACTTTTTAGTCCTGCAAGCAGGAGATACTATGACGAGTAAGCTCACACTTTAATTTACTTCAAAAGATTAGTGAACCATATTTTAACTTTATAAATATTTTTATTTTTTATGACATTTTGTGCCTAAACATTATATCATTCGCCCCTTTTTGTTTCAGAGATGCCGCAGCATTGCGATACAACGACGAGTAAGTGTTACAATAATTTCTTAGATACACCACATAAAAAATGCCCACTATAACCATGAAGTAGTACTTAGTAAACACGACATACAACGACGAGTGTAATAGCCAATTTACTTTAATGTTAAAAAATCTATAAAATAGTTTCATTAATTAATTCTTGTTTCCGTATGGAAATCGCGTGGATGACGTTAAAATTATCGACGTTTTGCACTTTGTTGCCAGGGGCATTTTCAGGACTTCTTCACATCACGAGAGTTAAGAAGAGTTGTCTGGAAGTAATGGCGGATGGGCGTGGGTCGGCCACTGGCACAAACTGATACAATGTTCGTATTCTGATGCCATACCATATACTCAATACCACTATGTGGCGGGTAGAAAGAATTTTCCGTGAACATCGAAGGATGTAAGATAAAACTCTGTTCTTTTCTCGTTCCCAAATGAGTACGTCTGAACTCGAAGTTTCGAGCAATAGAAAATAGAAAAGGTAACAACTGCGATTTTCAATGGGTGCATTCAGCCAGGCTAACGCTGTTAGTTTTGCTGTCAATTTAGCGTTAATGCCCGGATGAAGGAGTAGATTGGCACAGAGTTCATATTGATGTGAAAAGTGGCCAACGTTACACGTAGCGCTTTATTGTAGTGGTTGTTGTAGGCAAGTGTAGCATTTTACAGATGTGAGCGCTCGCAGCGTATAGCCTGGCTGAATGTGGCCATTGTTACATGGTGTGCGCGCTCAAGTTCTCGAGTCTGCGCATTATGTGCAAATGGGATCTGCCATGTTGCTTTCACAACGAAAACGAATAACATTGCTCTATACTCGGACACGCCATATAGTAGTATTACATGTATGTCTGATAACCGAACGCTAACAGATCGCTTCATCTCACAGATATAGACACTGACGCAAACATGTTGTAGAAGGGAGTGAATCGGGTATTTTGGATAAGGGTTTGATGCTGTATTTACGGAGGATACGACCAATGCGATCAGTTGTACCTTGGATATAAGAAAGAAAAGTAGTTAAGGCTGGGGCATCTGGCTGCTGAATAAAATTATTATGGCAAACAAGCTGTGATTAGCACACTTGTAAAAGGAGCAATTTCCATAACCCATCCGAATAACCTTCTCACAGTAATCTTACCGCAGCACTTTCTAAAAATAATTACCCCAAAAACTTACCTTAACACTTAACCCCGTGGTGTGAGGAAGTCCTGAAGGTGCTTCTTCCAACAGAGTGCAAAAGGTCCACAATTGTGACGTCAACAACGAGATTTTCTCCTGGAAATCAAGAATTTATTGAATAGGACCGCGAAAGTCACTTCAAGATGTAGTTTAATTAATGTTTTTATGTTCAAATTGACCCTTACTAGATATTTAGTCCCTGAGTACACGTCCTCCCTCACAGCTTTTGGTAAATTTTGTGCTAAATTTGTCAACTGATTTAGCAGAAAATTGAGTTATGTACATAGGCCCACTCAAATGTCCGTCAAGAAAAGCAAGGACCTATAATATGTTCTCCATTAATTCCTTCCCAAACATTAATTGACCACCTGTGCTGTCGATCAATCTGTCGAGGAAGCTTTGAATTGTGGTGCGAGTAATAGTGGAAGTTATGGCGATTCACAAATCCATTTTTGTGAAAGATGGCCTCAGCAGAAAAGAAAATTTTATTCAAAAACAGTTGTTGATAAAGCTGGATGTTGTAAGCATGTAAACAGTTGTCCTTTCCGGATCCGTTGAGGAGTTCTTTCTCTTACACCCATGGCATCACTGGCGGCTCGTTGACTAATGGAAGGATTTTCAATTACTAATAATAGCACAGCAATTTTATTTTCTTCACTTCGGGCCTATTTCTAATAGACTTTGTAATATTACCCTTGCCGCCAGTACAAACCTCTGGATGTCCTCGTTCACGGTAACGCTGCACATAAACTCCACTGACCAAAAACCATTTTTTTTTCACATTCCTATAATATGAATATTATATTTACGAGCTCTCCTTGATTGTTTTGCATGATAAAACAAAAGTAGTGGTGTATAGCAGCTTAAATAAGTAGCAATGCAAATGCCAGATATGATTGTCAATAAATTATTTTCCAATAATATAATATTTACCTCATGCGACAAAATTGTTTATAAGCGTTTTAAGTGCTTATTTACCTGACAAAAATAGCCAACTAACAACATAAAGTAGTGCTGAGTAAAATAAAGATTCCGTAAACAATATGAACATATTGAGGCTTCTTAAGATATAATTGAATATGATATAAGAATATCTAGAATATATAAATGTTCTTTTCCTTTCAGAGCTGCCGTTGACGATTTAATTCAATATGATATTAAATAATCTATTCTTTTTTCTTCAGCGCTGTCCCATCAGCGCTATACAACGAGTAAATCACGATAATTCCTTAGATACAGCCCGTAAAAAGAACGCGTAAAAACATGAAGTAGTACTTAGTAAAGCAAAAGAACGATGTAAACATTTTGAGGCGTCTTAAGATTCAATTCGATATAATATTATATTATATATTGTTTCTTTTTCAGAGCTGCCGCACCAGCGCTATACAACGACGAGTAAGTGTTACGGTAATGATGTGTTCAGACTATGGCCTACGTTCGGGCGAACATTTGAGCCAACAGGTAAAGGTAGAAGAAACACTCGCCAACGTGCTTCGCCTGCATCTTACTTAATATTTTATAATAATAATTTTACGGAGAAGATTGGCTGTTTTTTTCTGGTGCTGGTACGCGTTGGCGTATTTTTCTACCTTTACTTGTTGGCCTAAATATTAGCACGAAAGTTTGGCGTAGTCTGGACACACCATAACAGTCAATTTACCTCAAAGTGAAAAAACGATAAAATGGTTTAGTTTCTTAGACACTACCAGTAAAAAGTAAGCCTTTAAAAACATTAAGTAGTAAAAAAATTTGGGTTAAAGACACAAAATGAATCATACCCGAGAAAGTAAAAAATTAAGAATATGAATATATCAAGTCATTTTGAGACTCTTTCAGCATTATTTTTGTACTATATTTTTTCTTTCAATGATGCCGTACCATTGCAAAACAAAAAAATGAGTATGAATATTTTGAACCTAAAGGACTTTATTTAAGATTTGATTCAAATGGTATCATATTATACATGTTTTCTTCTTTCAGATCTGCCTCAGCATTGCCATACAATGACGCGTAAGTGTTGATAATGGCAATCATAAGTCAATTCACAGTTAATCAATAAAAGGGTTTTAATTACATAGTACGAATGCAAAGAACAACCGATCAAAACAAATTGCAGTATCCAGTAAAACAAAAAAAAAGTACTATAAATATTTTGAAACTTAAAGGCCTTTATTTAAGCTTTAACTCAAATGGTAGTATATTATACATGTTTTCTCCTTTCAGACCTGCCGCAGCATTGCGATACAACGATGGGTAAGTGTTACGATAATACAAAATTTAATAATAATTAATTCAACCCAACCCAACCCAACTATTATAATGGTGGCAGCGATTCGGGATTAAATGAGCGATGCTCTTAAATGATCGGTTCGGATTAAATTAGCGATTTGAGCGGTGTGATTAAATAGCTAAAATGATTAAAATCGAATTGAAGAATTGTTAAAATTTAATTAAATTAATATTTGATGTTGAACAACAGCGATTTAAATGACTTGGGCGTACAGTATATCTTTTACTGCACTTTTATATGTGAATCTGTCGAGAATTATTGAGTTTATAAAAAAACTCTGACTAGCTAATCTAAGTAAGCAACCCAACCCAACCCAGTCTAACTATTGTAATAGTGGCGGCGATTCGGGATTAAATGAGCGATGCTCTTAAATGATCGGTTCGGATTAAATTAGCGATTTGAGCTGTGTGATTAAATGACTAAAGTGATTAAAATCAAATTGAAGAATTGTTAAAATTTAATTAAATTATTATTTGGTGTTGAACAACAGCGATTTAAGTAACTTGGGCGTAGAGTATATCTTTTAGTGCACTTTGATATGTGAATCTGTCGAGAATTATTGAGTTTATAAAAAAACTCTGACTATCTAATCTAAGTAAACAACCCAACCCAACCCAACCCAACCAACTACTATGGTGGTGGCAGCGATTCGGGATTAAAAGAGCGATGCTCTTAAATGATCGGTTCGGATTAAATTAGCGATTTGAGCGGTGTGATTAAATAACTACAAGGATTAAAATCAAATTGAAGAATTGTTAAAATTTAATTAAATTATTATTTGGTGTTGAACAACAGCGATTTAAGTAACTTGGGCGTAGAGTATATATTTTAGTGCACTTTGATATGTGAATCTGTCGAGAATTATTGAGTTTATAAAAAAACTCTGACTATCTAATCTAAGTAAACAACCCAACCCAACCCAACCCAATCCAATCCAATCCAATCCAATCCAATCCAATCCAATCCAATCCAATCCAATCCAATCCAATCCAATCCAATCCAATCCAATCCAATCCAATCCAATCCAATCCAATCCAATCCAATCCAATCCAATCCAATCCAATCCAATCCAATCCAATCCAATCCAATCCAATCCAATCCAATCCAATCCAATCCAATCCAATCCAATCCAATCCAATCCAATCCAATCCAATCCAATCCAATCCAATCCAATCCAATCCAATCCAATCCAATCCAATCCAATCCAATCCAATCCAATCCAATCCAATCCAATCCAATCCAATCCAATCCAATCCAATCCAATCCAATCCAATTCAATCCAATCCAATCCAATCCAATCCAATCCAATCCAATCCAATCCAACCCAACCCAACCCAATCCAACCCAACCCAACCCAACCCAACCCAACCCAACTATTATAATGGTGGCAGCGATTCGGAATTAAATGAGCGATGCTCTTAAATGATCGGTTCAGATTAAATCAGCGATTTGAGCGGTGTGACTAATAACTAAAATGATTAAAATCAAATTGAAGAATTGTTAAAATTTAATTAAATTAATATTTGGTGTTGAACAACGGCGATTTAAGTAACTTGGGCGTAGAGTATATATTTTAGTGCATTTTGATATTTGAGTATGTCGAGAATTATAGAGTTTATAAAAAAACTCTGACTAGCTAATCTAAGTAAACAACCCAACTCAACCCAACCCAACCCAACCCAACCCAACCCAACCCAACCCAACCCAACCCAACCCAACCAACTACTATGGTGGTGGCAGCGATTCGGGATTAAAAGAGCGATGCTCTTAAATGGTCGGTTCGGATTAAATTAGCGATTTGAGCGGTGTGATTAAATAACTACAAGGATTAACATCAAATTGAAGAATTGTTAAAATTTAATTGAATTAATATTTGGTGTTGAACAACAGCGATTTAAGTAACTTGGGCGTAGAGTATATATTTTAGTGCATTTTGATATTTGAGTATGTCGAGAATTATAGAGTTTATAAAAAAACTCTGACTAGCTAATCTAAGTAAACAACCCAACCCAACCCAACCCAACCCAACCCAACCCAACCCAACCCAACCCAACCCAACCCAACCCAACTATTATAATGGTGGCAGCGATTCGGGATTAAATGAGCGATGCTCTTAAATGATCGGTTCGGATTAAATTAGCGATTTGAGCGGTGTGATTAAATAGCTAAAATGATTAAAATCGAATTGAAGAATTGTTAAAATTTAATTAAATTAATATTTGATGTTGAACAACAGCGATTTAAATGACTTGGGCGTACAGTATATCTTTTACTGCACTTTTATATGTGAATCTATCGAGAATTATTGAGTTTATAAAAAACTCTGACTAGCTAATCTAGGTAAGCAACCGAACTCCGTCAACATGTGAAAATTTGAGACTTCTTAAGGTGTAACTCAATATAATACTATATTAATATTATACATTAATTTCCTTTCAGAGCTGCCGCCGCAGCGTTATACAACGACGAGTGAGTATTACGATGACAGCTAATTGACCTGTCACCAAATGGATAAAAGAGTATTTAATTCTTTGGATAGTCCACGTAAAAATCCACTAAAAAGTTGAAGTAGTGCTTAGTAAAACAAATGACTCTATAAACAATGTGAATATTTTAAGGCGTCTTATCAATTAACTCAATATGATATTATATTATACATTTTTCTTCTTTCAGAAATGCCGCAGCAGCGCTATACAACGACGAGTAAGTGTTACTATAATTCCTTAGGTACACCTCGTAAAAGATACCCACCAAAAACATGACGTTTTTAGTAAACCATTAGGTTCTTTCAGCATTATACGTGTGTTGATAATAGTAATTTTAACTCGATTCTATAATTAATTAATAAATGGGTTCTAATTACATACTGCACGCAAAGAACGACTCATAAAAAATGTGTAGATCCCAGTAAAGCAAAAAAATGTTTACATGAATATTTTGAAACTTAATTGACTTTATTTAAGAATTAATTCAATATGATATTATATTATGCATTCTTTTTTTTGCTGTCAGAGCTGCCTCAGCATTGCTATACAATGACGAGTAAGTGCTTCGATAACATAAAATTTACCTTATAGGAAAAAAAAAACGATGTGAGTGTTTTAATTCCTCTGATACTCCCTGTAAAAACAGCCCACTAGAAACATGTGTGAATGTCTTGAGGCTTCTTGATATTTATGTAATTTAATATGATATATTGTATATTCTTTTTCTTTCAAAGCTGCTGCAGCAGCGTCATACGAGGAGTAGGTGTTACGATAATAGTAAATTTAACCCAATGTGATCAAATAGATAAAAGTGTTTTAATTGCTTAGATAACGCACCACCGGCAAAGAAAACAACCTATTAAAAACTTGAAGTATTACCTACTTGGTAAAACAAAAGATTCTGTAAACAAGCTGAATATTTTAAGGCTTCTTAAGAATTAACTCAATATGATATTATATTATACATTTTTCTTCTTTCAGTAATGCCGCAGCAGCGCTATACAACGACGAGTAAGTGTTACGATAACTCCTTAGATACTCCCCGAAAAGACACCCACCAAAACCATGAAGTTGTTTTTAGTAAACCAAAAGATTTTTTAAGCATTATACGTTAAGTGTTTATAATAGCAATTTTAACTCGATTCTATAAAGAATTAACAAATGGATTCTAATTACATACTGCACGCAAAAAAAATGTGTAGTTCCCAGTAAAACAAAAGAAAGATGTTTACATGAATATTTTGAAACTTAAATGACTTTATTTAAGGTTTAATTCAATATGATATTATATTATACATGTTTTCTTTTGCTGCTAGAGCTGCCTCAGCATTGCGACAGAATGACGAGCAAGTGCTTCCATAAAATAAAATTTACCTCAATACGAAAAAAATCGATGCGAGAGTTTTAATTCCTCTGATACTCGTTGTAAAAATTGCCCACTAGAAACATGTGTGAATTTCTTGAGGCTTCTTGATATTTATGTAATTCAATATGATATATTGGATATTCTTTTTCTTTGGAAGCTTCCGCAGCAGCGCCATACAGCGACGAGTAAGTGTTACGATGCTAGAAAATTTAACCCATTGTGATCAAATAGATAAAGCGGTTTTAAATCCTTAGATTTCCCACCACCTGTAAAGAAAACAACCCATTAAAAACTTGAAGTATTACCTACTTGGTAAAATAAAAGATTCTGTAAACAATCTGAATATTTTAAGGCGTCTTAAGAATTAACTCAATATGATATTATATTATACATTTTTCTTCTTTCAGAAATGCCGCACCAGCGCTATACAACGACGCGTAAGTGTTACGATAATTTATTAGATATACCCCGTAAAAGATACCCACCAAAAACATGACGTTCTTTTTAGTAAACCAAAAAATTCTTTCAGCATTATGAATTTATTTAAGATTTCATTCAATATAATATTATATTATACATGTTTTTTTGCTGTTAGAGCTGCCTCAGCATTGCGATACAATGACAAGTAAGACGATAAAATGGTTTAGTTTCTTAGACACTACTAGTAAAAAATAAACCTCTAAAAACATTAAGTAGTACTGAATAAAAAAAGTTTGGGTTAAAGACTCACAAAAAGAATCAGTTGTACCCGGGAAAGTAAAAAATTTAATAATATGAATATTCCGAGATATTTTGAAACTTTCAACTCAGCATTATATTGAACCATATTTCTTTCTTTCAATGATGCCGTACCATTGCGATACAATGATGCGTAAGTGTTGATAATAGCAATTATAAATCAATTCACAGTTATTCAATAAAAGGATTTTAAGTACATAAACTGCATGTCAAGAACAACCCCTCAAAAAATTGTAGAACCCAGTAAAACCAAAAAAAAATGAGTATGAATGTTTTGAACTTAAAGGACTCTATTTAGGTTTAATTCAAATGGTATCATATTATATATGTTTTCTTTTTTCAAATCTGCCTCAGCATTGCGATACAATGATGCGTAAGTGTTAATAATAGCATAAAGTCAATTCACAGTTAATCAATAAAAGGATTTTAATTACATAGTACGAATGCAAAGAATAACCCATCAAACCAAAATGCAGTACCCAGTAAAACAAAACAATGTAGTATGAATATTTTGAAACTTAAAGGCCTTCATTTAAGATTTAACCCAAATGGTATTATATTATACATGTTTTCTTCTTTCAGACCTGCCGCAGCATTGAGGAGATACAACGATGGGTAATTATTACGATAATAAAAATTTACCTCGTTGCGACAAAGCAGTAGTATTGAGTAAAACAAAAATGCCGTAAATATGTGAATATTTTGAGACGTCTTTGAGGTGTAATTCAAGATGATACTATATTAACATTATACATTAATTTTCTTTCAGAGCTGCCGCCGCAGCGTTATACAACGACGAGTGAGTATTTGACAGCTCTATGTCACCAAATGGATAAAACAGTATTAATTCTTCACGTAAAAATCTACTAAAAACTTGAAGTATTACCTAGTTGGTAAAACAAAAAATTCTGTAAACAACCTGAATATTTTAAGGCGTCTTAAGAATTAACTTAATATGATACTATATTATACATTTTTCTTCTTTCAGTAACGCCGCAGCAGCGCTATACAACGATGAGTAAGTGTTGCGATAATTCTTTAGATACACCCCGTAAAAGGCAGCCACCAAAAACGTGCAGCTGTTTTTAGTAAACCAAACGATTCTTTCAGCATTATACGTTAAGTGTTCATAATAGCAATTTTAACTCGATTCTATAATTAATACATCGGTAGTAATTATATACTGCACCAAAGAACGACCCATAAAAATGTATAGTTCCCACTAAAACAAAAAAAAAATGTTTACATGAATATATTTAGATTGGAGACTTCCGCGGTCCGAATCACTAAGTTCTAGATTTCCGGGGAAAAACCACGTCAACCACGATAAAGTAGTCAACGTTTTGCACTTTGTTGCAAGAGGCATCATCAGGACGTAACAGTAACGAGAGCTAGGCCTGCCCGGCGATAAATTTGAGAAGCAGTAGAAGATTTGATGTGATGTTTAATACTAAGGCACGTTGGGATTATATTATTATCGCGACACCGAACTAGGAACGTTAAAGAACACAATACACGACTAAACTTCGGACCGCGGAAGTCCAATCTAAATATACTAACCTCTACGGGGAGTGTATAGTTAAAATGACAAGAGAGTTCAGTAAACTCCGCTCGAAGTTTAGTCGTGTGTTGTGTTCTTTAACGTTCCTAGTTCGGTGTCGCGATAATAACATAATTCCAATGTGTTAGTATTAAACATCACATCAAATCTTCTAGTGCTTCTCAAATTTATCGCCGGGCAGGCCTAGCTCTCGTTACTGTTACGTCCTGAAGATGCCTCTTGCAACAGAGTGCGAAACGTTGACTACTTTATCGTCGTTGGCGCGGTTTTCTCCCGGAAATCTAGAATTTACATGAATATTTTTAAACTTAAATCACTTTATTTTGTAAAAACAGTTGTAAACACAGCCCACTAGAAACATGTGTGATTTTTCTTTCAAAGTTGCGCCATACAACGACGAGTAGATGTTACGATAATAGCAAATTTAACCCAATGTGTTCAAATAGATAAAAGAGTTTTAATTCCTTAGATACCCCACCACCGGTAAAGAAAACAACCCATTAAAAACTTGAAGTATTACTTAGCTGGTAATAGATTCTGTAAACAACCTGAATATTTTAAGGCGTCTTAAGAATTAACTCAATATATTTAATTAAAATTTTTCTTCTTTCAGTAATGCCGCAGCAGCGCTATACAACGACGAGTAAGTGTTACGATAAGTCCTAAGATACACCGCGTAAAAGACACTCATCAAAAACGTAAAGTTGTTTTCGTAAACCTACAGATAATTTCTAAGTATACCTCGTAAAAAAACACCAAGTAAAAGCGTGAATTAGTATTTAGTAAACCAAATGAACGATGTGAATATTTTGAGGCGTGTTAAGATTTAATTCCATATGATATTCTATTATATATTGTTTTTCTTTCAGAGCTGCCCCACCAGCGCTATACAACGACGTGTAAGTTTTACGGTATTGGTGTGTCCATACTATGGCCGACGTTCAGGCGAAAATGTGGACCAACAAGTAAATGTAGTAGAAAAACTCGCCAACGTGCTTTGCCTACACCGCAGTTAATATTTTATAATAATTTTACGGAGAAGATGGCTGTTTTTATCTGCTGCTGGCACGCGTTGGCAAGTTTTTCTACCTTTATTTGTTGGCCTAAATGTTTGCCCGAACGTTTGCCGTAGTCTGGACACACCATAATAGTCAATTTATTGATATATGGTTTAATTTCTTAGACACTCCCAGTAAAACATAAACCTTTAAAAGCATTAAGTAGTACGTAATAAAAGCAGATTGGGTCAAAGAGTCACAAAAAAAAAACAGTTGTACCCAAGAAAGTAAAAAAATTAATAATATGAATATTTCGAGACATTTTCAGACTTTTTTTCAGCATTATATTATACCATATTTTTTCTTGCAGTGACGCAGCATAATTTTTTAATTACATAAACTGCACGCAAAGAACAACCCATCAACAAAAAAAATTGCAGTACATAGTAAAACAAAAAAAATTAGTATGAATATTTTGAAAATCAAAGGACTTTATTTAAGATTTAATATACATGGTATTATAGTATATATGTTTTCCTTTTTCAGACCTGCCGCAGCATTGCGATACAACGACGGGTAAGTGTTGCGAGAATAGAAAATTTACCTTAATGCGACAAAATGGTATAAATAAATGTTTAAATTCCTTAGTTACTCCTCGTACAAACAGCCCACTGAAAACATACAGTCTTGAGTAAAACAAAGATTCCGTAAATATGTTAATATTTTGAGACTTCTTAAAGTGTAATTCTAAATGATACTATATTAATATTATACATTAATTTTCTTTCAGAGCTGCCGCAGCAGCATTATACAATGACGAGTGAGTATTACTATAATAGCTTCTTTGGATAGTCCACGTAAAAAAAATCCACTTAAAAGTTGAAGTAGTACTTAGTAAAACAAAACATCTGTAAACAATATGAATATTATGAGGCTTCTTAAGATTTAATTAAACATGATATATTATTATATATTCTTTTTCTTTCAGAAATGCCGCAGCAT
Source organism: Aphodius granarius (assembly GCA_963971325.1). Classification (NCBI taxonomy): domain Eukaryota; kingdom Metazoa; phylum Arthropoda; class Insecta; order Coleoptera; family Scarabaeidae; genus Aphodius; species Aphodius granarius. The sequence continues at coordinate 18,530,462 of OZ020222.1, read as the reverse complement.
TGCGATACAACGACGAGTAAGTGTTACGATAAATCCTTAGATACACCCCGTGATAGACACCCACCAAAAACATAAGTTGTTTTGTTTTTCTTCAAAAAACTCGTCATCGAGTACACTTGTTCTAACAAATCAAATAAAAAAAATGGCAGTCGAATGTCTACTTTTTTTGACATTATTTGAAAGATAAATGTTTGAAGTATATTATACAAAAAATATCTGGGGTGGCCCTCACCCAACTTTCCGACTACAATGTTGACATTTAAACGAATGTCCGTAAGATAGTAATAATACTATTAGATCATAACACAAGGCACCTTTCGATACAAATAACCATAATATTATACGTATCTGTCACGTATCTGTATTTTTCTGCGAGGTGTTTATTTATTCTTCGATTGCGGGCCGAAAACATGTGGCTGCATAAATGCTGACACATACAGTGAGCCACCCGTGAGCCCTCCATTACGACACAAACCGAAGGCGCCCGATAGGTATAAACTCTTATAGTGCCTAAACCGCTCATCCCATTGATTTGTAAATTTGTATACATATTTAAAGTCACTGCAGGATGAGATGTTTGGTCCAAATCGGATGAATCCCTAAGAAAATGTATTTGACAACTGCCACTTCCGGTTGTCAGATTGTTACCAAAAACAATAGAGTTCGTCCCCCGGTAATTCTAAATATGTATACCAAATTTCAGCCTGATCCGTTGTTCCGTCTGGGCGCTATCGTGTTCACGGACATACACACATACATACATACATTTTCCAAAAATCATTGCAATGGATTCAGGGGACCCCAAAACGCGTATTTTCGCTAAAATCTCAACAAAAAAAATTTCCGTCGATTAATACTTTCCTTCTAGGAGTCGGAAAGTAAAAATAGCTTGGATATACCTGGATAAAATATCTGGGGTGGCCTTCACCCAACTTTCCGACTACATCGTTGGCACAATGAAGTATCTAAACATTTTTGCATTTATTCAATTTTGTGAAGACAGAGCCACTCTGGACACTACCTCACATAATGACATTTCTCATACTGACATTTGATGTCATGTCATGTCAGTGGCACTGACGTTTGTCAAAATCTGACAATTTGCAACACAGCAACGAAGGCTGTGTATTCTGTCAAACTGCTTCTATAAACTCTTATAGCGCCTAAACCGTTTATCCCACTGATCTGTAATTTTGTAAACATATTTAACGTCACTGAAGGATGAACAGGTATCAGTTTGGACGAAACCGGATAAATCTCTCAGAAGACGCATTTAACATTTGTCACTTCCGGTTGTCAGATTGTCACCAAAAACAATCCAGTTCGTCCCCCGGTAATTCTAAATCCGTATGTAAAATTTCAGCCCGATCCGTTGTTCCGTTTGGGCGCTATCGTGTTCACAGACATACATACACATACACACACACACACACATATACATACACACACACTTACCCACACACACACATACATACAGACATTTTCCAGAAATCATCGCAATCAATTCAGGGGACCGCAAAACCCGTATTTCCGCGAAAATCTCGAAAAGTCATTTTCCGTCGATTACAATACTTTCCTTCTAGGATACGAGTCGGAAAGTAAAAAGGTGCATTCCACGAAAGTTAAAAAATTAGAAAATACTAGATATTTTTGATCATCTTTTTCAAATGGATTATTAGACCATCTACTGATTAAAGTCAAGCTCTCTGAAGTAATATCCATGACAGCAAAAACAATGTTTTCAATCACACCGTCTTTTATGTACATACTTTTGAAAACACTGCAACCATGTAAACAAGTGGACTTCTCATTACTTCACTTTCATCATTTATAGCTCATTAGTGTGGAATGGTTATCACCCTTTTTACCTGAAATTGGGACTTTGGGGTGTTGTTTACAACATTTGACCATCAAATAAACAATTCTCAGAAATAACTTTTGTCCACCTAGCTTACATTAGACGATTTACTGTGCGATGTGAGCGTTTTAATTCCTCAGATACTCCTGTAAAAACAGTCCACTAGAAACATGTGTGACTTTCTTAAGGCTTCATGATATTTATGCAATTCAATATGCGATATTGGAAATTCTTTTTCTTTCAAACCTGCAGCAGCAGCGCCCTACAACCACGAGTAAGCGTTACGATAATAGCAGATTTAACCCAATGTGATCAAATAAATAAAAGGGTTTTAATTCCTTAGATACCCCACCTCCGGTAAAGACAACAGCCCATTAAAAACTTGAAGTATTACGTACTTGGTAAAACAAAAGATTCTGTAAACAATCTGAATATTTTAAGGCGTCTTAAAAATTAACCCAATATGATATTATGTTATGAATTTTTCTTCTTTTAGAAATGCCGCAGCAGCGCTATACAACGACGAGTAAGTGTTGCTACAATAATAAATTTATCTCATTATGATAAAGTGTTCAAACAGTTTTACTTCTGTAGGTGCTCTCTGTAAAAACAACCCACTAATAACATGAAGTAGTACTTAATACAACATAAGATTTTGTTTAGCATTATGAATATTTTAAAGTTTCTTAAGATTTAAGTCAATATGGTAGTATATTATATGTTATTTTTCTTCCAGAGATGCCGCAGCATTGCGATACAATAACGCGTAAGTGTTACGATTATAATAAATTTGCCTCAATGTGACAAAGCGATTAAACAGTTTTAGTTCTGCAGGACAACCCATTAAAAACATGAAATAGTAGCTACTTAGTAAAATACTGGGTTAAATAATACGAATATTTTAAGGCTTCTTAAGACTCAATTCAATATGATAATATATTATGTACTTTTGAAAATACGGCAAAAATGCAACTAAACCATGTAAACAAGTGGATTTACCTCATTACTTCACTTTCATCATTTATAGATCATTAGTGTGGAATGTTTATCACCCTTTTTACCTGTAACTGTAACTTTGGGGGTGTTGTTTAAAACATTTGACCATCAAATAAACAATTCTCAGAAATGACTTTTCCACCTAGCTTACATTAGACGATTTACTGTGCGATATGAGCGTTTTAATTCCTCAGATACTCCTTGTAAAAACGTCCACTAGAAACGTATGAATTTCTTAAGGCTTCATGCTATTTATGCAATTCAATATGATATACTGGAGATTCTTTTTCTTTCAAAGCTGCAGCAGCAGCGCTCTACAACCACGAGTAAGCGTTACGATAATAGCAAATTTAACCCACTGTGATCAAATAAATAAAAGGGTTTTAATTCCTTAGATACCCCACCTCCGGTAAAGAAAACAGCCCATTAAAAACTTGAAGTATTACGTACTTGGTAAAACAAAAGATTTTGTAAACAGTCTGAATATTTTAAGGCGTCTTAAGAATTAACTCAATATGATATTATATTATGCAATTTTCTTCTTTTAGAAATGCCGCAGCAGCGCTATACAACGACGAGTAAGTGTTGCTACAATAATAAATTTATCTCATTATGACAAAGTGTTACTTCAGTTTTACTTCTGTAGATGCTCCCTGTAAAAACAACCCACTAATAACATGAAGTAGTACTTAATACAACATAAGATTTGGTTTAGCATTATGAATATTTTAAGGTTTCTTAAGATTTAAGTCAATATGGTAGTATATTATATGTTATTTTTCTTCCAGAGATGCCGCAGCATTGCGATACAATAACGCGTAAGTGTTACGATTATAACAAATTTACCTCAATGTGACAAAGCGATAAAACAGTTTTAGTTCTGTAGGACAACCCATTAAAAACATGAAGTAGTAGCTACTTAGTAAAATATTGGGTTAAATAATACGAATATTGTAATATATATTGTATATGATAGTATATTATGTACTTTTGAAAGTACTGCAAAATTGCAACTAAACCATGTAAACAAGTGGACTTACCTCATTACTTCACTTTCATCATTTATAGCTCATTAGTGTGGAATGTTTATCACCATTTTTACCTGAAATTGGGACTTTGGGGGTGTTGTTTACAACATTTGACCATCAAATAAACAATTCTCAGAAATGACTTTTGTCCACCTAGCTTACATTAGGTGATTCACTGTGCGATGTGACCTCTGATACTCTTGTAAAAATAGTCTACTAGAAACATGTGTGTATTTCTTGAGACCATGATATTTATGCAATGCAATATAATATGTATATTGGATATTCCTTTTCTTTCAAAGCAGCAGCGCCATACAACCACGAGTAAGCGTTACGATAATAGCAAATTTAACCGAATGTGATCAAATAAATAAAAGGGTTTTAATTCCTCAGATACTCCACCTCCGGTAAAGAAAACAGATCATTATAAAATTAAAGTATTACCTACTTCGTAAAACAAAAGATTCTGTGAACAATCTGAATATTTTAAGGCGTCTTAAGAATTAACTCAATATGATATTATATTATACATTTTTCTTCTTTCAGAAATGCCGCCGCAGCACTATACAACGACGAGTAAGTGTTACGATAATTCCTTAGATACACCCCGTAAAAAGCACCCACCAAAAACATGAAGTTGTTTTTAGTAAAGCAAATGATTCTTTCAGCAGTTTACATTAAGAGTTGATAATATCAATTTTAACTCGATTTTACAATTAATTAATTTAAGAGTTTTAATTACATGCTTCACACAAGGAAGTAAAACAAAAAATGTTTACATGGATATTTTGTAACTTAAATGACTATTTAAGATTTAATTAAATATGATAGTATATTATACTTACATGTTTTTTTTTGCTTACAGAGCTGCCTTTGCATTGCGTTACAATGACGAGTAAGAGCTTCGATAATGTAAAATTTACCTTAATGCAAAAAATCGATGTGAGCGTTTTAATTTCTCAGATATTCTTTGTAAAAGCAGCCCACTAGAAACATGTCATCTTGAGGCATCTTGATATTTAATTCAATATGATATATTGCATATTCTTTTTATTTCAAAGCTGCCCCAGCAGCGCCATACAACGACGAATAAGTGTTACGATAATAGCAAATTTAACCAAATGTGACCAATTAGATAAGTTGGATATTGGATATTGGATAATTAGATAAGGAGTTTTAATTCCTTAGATACCCCACCACCGGCAAAGAAAACAACCCATTAAAAAGTTGAAGTATTACCTACTTCTGTAAACAATCTGAATATTTTAAGGCGTTTTAAGAATTAACTCAATATGATATTATATTATACATTTTTCTTTTTTCAGAAATGCCGCATTGCGATACAACGACGAGTAAGTGTTGCTACAATAATAAATTTACCTCATTGTGACAAAGTGTTACAGCAGTTTAAGTTCTGTAGGTGCTCCCTGTAAAAACAACTCACTAAAAACATGAAGTAGTACTTAGTACAACATAAGATTTGATTTAGCAATATGAATATTTTAAGGTTTTTTAATATTTAATTCAATATGGTAGTATATTATATGTTATTTTTCTTCCAGAGAAGCCGCAGCATTGCGATACAATAACGCGTAAGTATTACGATTATAACAAATTTACCTCAATGTGACAAAGGGATAAAACAGTTTTAGTTATGTCGGACAACCCACTAAAAACATCTACTTAGTAAAATATTGGGTTAAATAATACGAATATTTTAAGGCTTCTTAAGGCTCAGTTCAATATGATAGTATATTATACATTTTTCTTCTTTCAGAAATGCCGCAGCAGCGCTCTACAACGACGAGTAAGTGTTTCGATAATAGCAAATTTACCTCAATGCGACCAAATTGATAAAGGCCTTTATTTCCTTAAATACAAAAAACTTGAAGCACTACTTAATAAAACAACATATTCTGTGATCAATGTGAATATTTTGAGGCTTCTTAAGATGTAATTTAATATAGTATTATATTACTTCGGCTCCTTTCAGAAATGACGCAGCATTGCGATACAACGACGAGTAAGTGTTATTATAATAGCAAATTTACTTCAACGTATCCAAATGGATCCAAAGCTTTTAGTTCGTTAGATACAGCGGAAAAAGTAAAATAATAAACTTAAAGCACTACTTAGTAAAATAATAGATTTTGTTAAACTGTGAATATTTTAAGACTTCTAAGAATTGGAAGTTACAATAAAAGATTTTAATTCCTAATTTACACACAAAAAATAATGAACTTGAAGCACCTATTTTAGGCTTGTTAGGATTTAATTCAATATAATATTATAGTATACATTCGTTTTTTTTTCAGAGATGCCGCAGCATTGCGATACAACGACGAGTAAGTGGTTCGATAATCGTAAATTTACCTCAATGTGACCATATCGATAAAAGGGTTTTAATTCCTTATGTACTTTCTGTAGAAACAGCCCATATAGCCTTGAAGGAGATTGAACATTGTTGCAAAAATACTAACTTTTATACAGTCAGTCTTTTAGTAATCATCTTTTTGTATTTATATTTTATTTGTTGCAGGTCTGCGAGAGCCGCGAGACGATACAATGATGCGTAAGTATTTTTAATTTTTAACTCGATTTTATAATTAATTAATTTAAGAGTTTTAATTACATGCTTCACACAAGGAAGTAAAACAAAAAATGTTTACATGGATATTTTGTAACTTAAATGACTATTTAAGATTTAATTAAATATGATAGTATATTATACTTACATGTTTTTTTTGCTTACAGAGCTGCCTTTGCATTGCGTTACAATGACGAGTAAGAGCTTCGATAATGTAAAATTTACCTTAATGCAAAAAATCGATGTGAGCGTTTTAATTTCTCAGATATTCTTTGTAAAAGCAGCCCACTAGAATCATGTCATCTTGAGGCATCTTGATATTTAATTCAATATGATATATTGCATATTCTTTTTATTTCAAAGCTGCCCCAGCAGCGCCATACAACGACGAATAAGTGTTACGATAATAGCAAATTTAACCAAATGTGACCAATTAGATAAGTTGGATATTGGATATTGGATAATTAGATAAGGAGTTTTAATTCCTTAGATACCCCACCACCGGCAAAGAAAACAACCCATTAAAAAGTTGAAGTATTACCTACTTCTGTAAACAATCTGAATATTTTAAGGCCTTTTAAGAATTAACTCAATATGATATTATATTATACATTTTTCTTTTTTCAGAAATGCCGCATTGCGATACAACGACGAGTAAGTGTTGCTACAATAATAAATTTACCTCATTGTGACAAAGTGTTACAGCAGTTTAAGTTCTGTAGGTGCTCCCTGTAAAAACAACTCACTAAAAACATGAAGTAGTACTTAGTACAACATAAGATTTGATTTAGCAATATGAATATTTTAAGGTTTTTTAATATTTAATTCAATATGGTAGTATATTATATGTTATTTTTCTTCCAGAGAAGCCGCAGCATTGCGATACAATAACGCGTAAGTATTACGATTATAACAAATTTACCTCAATGTGACAAAGGGATAAAACAGTTTTAGTTATGTCGGACAACCCACTAAAAACATCTACTTAGTAAAATATTGGGTTAAATAATACGAATATTTTAAGGCTTCTTAAGGCTCAGTTCAATATGATAGTATATTATACATTTTTCTTCTTTCAGAAATGCCGCAGCAGCGCTCTACAACGACGAGTAAGTGTTTCGATAATAGCAAATTTACCTCAATGCGACCAAATTGATAAAGGCTTTTATTTCCTTAAATACAAAAAACTTGAAGCACTACTTAATAAAACAACATATTCTGTGATCAATGTGAATATTTTGAGGCTTCTTAAGATGTAATTTAATATAGTATTATATTACTTCGGCTCCTTTCAGAAATGACGCAGCATTGCGATACAACGACGAGTAAGTGTTATTATAATAGCAAATTTACTTCAACGTATCCAAATGGATCCAAAGCTTTTAGTTCGTTAGATACAGCGGAAAAAGTAAAATAATAAACTTAAAGCACTACTTAGTAAAATAATAGATTTTGTTAAACTGTGAATATTTTAAGACTTCTAAGAATTGGAAGTTACAATAAAAGATTTTAATTCCTAATTTACACACAAAAAATAATGAACTTGAAGCACCTATTTTAGGCTTGTTAGGATTTAATTCAATATAATATTATAGTATACATTCGTTTTTTTTTCAGAGATGCCGCAGCATTGCGATACAACGACGAGTAAGTGGTTCGATAATCGTAAATTTACCTCAATGTGACCATATCGATAAAAGGGTTTTAATTCCTTATGTACTTTCTGTAGAAACAGCCCATATAGCCTTGAAGGAGATTGAACATTGTTGCAAAAATACTAACTTTTATACAGTCAGTCTTTTAGTAATCATCTTTTTGTATTTATATTTTATTTGTTGCAGGTCTGCGAGAGCCGCGAGACGATACAATGATGCGTAAGTATTTTTAATTTTTAACTCGATTTTATAATTAATTAATTTAAGAGTTTTAATTACATGCTTCACACAAGGAAGTAAAACAAAAAATGTTTACATGGATATTTTGTAACTTAAATGACTATTTAAGATTTAATTAAATATGATAGTATATTATACTTACATGTTTTTTTTGCTTACAGAGCTGCCTTTGCATTGCGTTACAATGACGAGTAAGAGCTTCGATAATGTAAAATTTACCTTAATGCAAAAAATCGATGTGAGCGTTTTAATTTCTCAGATATTCTTTGTAAAAGCAGCCCACTAGAATCATGTCATCTTGAGGCATCTTGATATTTAATTCAATATGATATATTGCATATTCTTTTTATTTCAAAGCTGCCCCAGCAGCGCCATACAACGACGAATAAGTGTTACGATAATAGCAAATTTAACCAAATGTGACCAATTAGATAAGTTGGATATTGGATATTGGATAATTAGATAAGGAGTTTTAATTCCTTAGATACCCCACCACCGGCAAAGAAAACAACCCATTAAAAAGTTGAAGTATTACCTACTTCTGTAAACAATCTGAATATTTTAAGGCCTTTTAAGAATTAACTCAATATGATATTATATTATACATTTTTCTTTTTTCAGAAATGCCGCATTGCGATACAACGACGAGTAAGTGTTGCTACAATAATAAATTTACCTCATTGTGACAAAGTGTTACAGCAGTTTAAGTTCTGTAGGTGCTCCCTGTAAAAACAACTCACTAAAAACATGAAGTAGTACTTAGTACAACATAAGATTTGATTTAGCAATATGAATATTTTAAGGTTTTTTAATATTTAATTCAATATGGTAGTATATTATATGTTATTTTTCTTCCAGAGAAGCCGCAGCATTGCGATACAATAACGCGTAAGTATTACGATTATAACAAATTTACCTCAATGTGACAAAGGGATAAAACAGTTTTAGTTATGTCGGACAACCCACTAAAAACATCTACTTAGTAAAATATTGGGTTAAATAATACGAATATTTTAAGGCTTCTTAAGGCTCAGTTCAATATGATAGTATATTATACATTTTTCTTCTTTCAGAAATGCCGCAGCAGCGCTCTACAACGACGAGTAAGTGTTTCGATAATAGCAAATTTACCTCAATGCGACCAAATTGATAAAGGCCTTTATTTCCTTAAATACAAAAAACTTGAAGCACTACTTAATAAAACAACATATTCTGTGATCAATGTGAATATTTTGAGGCTTCTTAAGATGTAATTTAATATAGTATTATATTACTTCGGCTCCTTTCAGAAATGACGCAGCATTGCGATACAACGACGAGTAAGTGTTATTATAATAGCAAATTTACTTCAACGTATCCAAATGGATCCAAAGCTTTTAGTTCGTTAGATACAGCGGAAAAAGTAAAATAATAAACTTAAAGCACTACTTAGTAAAATAATAGATTTTGTTAAACTGTGAATATTTTAAGACTTCTAAGAATTGGAAGTTACAATAAAAGATTTTAATTCCTAATTTACACACAAAAAATAATGAACTTGAAGCACCTATTTTAGGCTTGTTAGGATTTAATTCAATATAATATTATAGTATACATTCGTTTTTTTTTCAGAGATGCCGCAGCATTGCGATACAACGACGAGTAAGTGGTTCGATAATCGTAAATTTACCTCAATGTGACCATATCGATAAAAGAGTTTTAATTCCTTATGTACTTTCTGTAGAAACAGCCCATATAGCCTTGAAGGAGATTGAACATTGTTGCAAAAATACTAACTTTTATACAGTCAGTCTTTTAGTAATCACTTTTTGTATTTATATTTTATTTGTTGCAGGTCTGCGAGAGCCGCGAGACGATACAATGATGCGTAAGTATTTTTAAGTGATATAAATTCCGTCGGAATTTATTTCTGTTGTGGTATTATTTCAGACATGCTAACTTTGATGACTCAGTTTACTTAATATATACACATACAGGCTGTCCAGAAACTCAACGTCGAGCGGATGCCAGGAGAGAGGGTAGTTTATGTACGTTCCGGCAAAAATATTAAAAAAATCTTCATCACTTAGTTGAGTCAAAATTGGCATTAAAAAAAAAATAAGATTGACATCCTTTTCCACATCTTTAGTTACTGTGGCAAATACCTAATTCTCTTGCGGTTTTTTACTATTATGATCTTAAATAACCGTACCATTATAAATCAAAGGTAGTTAGTTAAAATTAACTTATTAACCATTAAAAATAAGGTAGTTAGTTTGAGTTGTGGTTTGAAAAAAATTTGTCACTTAACTTTCACTCTTTATTACAGAAACAATATACTGTACTACTTTCGGCAAGTTGTTTTTACAAATGGGCCGTTTAGTTACGATTTCAAAAAGGTACTTTGATTTCAAAAAGGTATTTTGAGAATTTTTATTTGAAATTATTGCAACAAACTCAACCTAGCCTAGTTAATCAATTCAGGAAATAAATTGAAAATAAAACGAAAAGTATCAGAGTAAAAAAGGTGGTTTTATTTTACAAATTCAAATGCTTGAATTCTTTGCCGCCTTCAGCACGAACACGGGTTCGTAGGAATCGTCTGCATCTTTTTAAAAATGATCGTTTGATAAAACGTGCGTGCGAGTTGGACCGATCTCTTCTGCTGCTTGAGTGGTGCAGCTCGGCGATATTTGGAATAGCGTTGAAACAAACTTTTTCCTTTCTGCAGCCCCAGTAAAAAAGTAAATTGGGTTTATGTCCGGAAACCGGGCTGGCGACAAAATTGTACCCTTGTAAGAGGTTGCAAAAGTACGAATCAAATATCCAACGCTGCCACCATGTAAGAGGTTGGGACCTGGGTCTGTTTTTATTGGTAGCATGGAAACAGAGCGGTCAAAAGGTAATTTATTTTAACTCAAATTCAAACGGAGGACGCGAGAACTTTCTTTCAAACCTTGAGGGTTTGGTATCGCTAGATTTTTAGAAGCCAAAAATAATCGTAAATGAATGTCAAGTATAACCTTAGGGTGATTAAAAGTCAAATTCTAACCAAAACAAATATATTTACAAAATGAACAAAAAGATTAAAAACCCTTCAGATCGAGTGTACAACAATCATTGAAACTCTTGACACAATGATAATAGTTGGAGAGAAAACGGATGACAGAGACATAATTATTTTATAAAAATTACCTAAATTGTTATTGGCAAATTTACATCAGCAGAGATGGCATCACGGGCACACACAGAAACAAAACACAAGATAAGGGCCTATTGCCCTAAAACACGTAATGACTACATCTTTCGACTTCTAAACCACGACCTCGACTGATATTTAAAATATATTTTAAAACCCAAGAAGGCTCTTTCACCCCCACACACAGAACCAAAGTTCGTTATTTTAGCACACAATGTGGAACTTATAGAAAAAATCTGTATTTATGTCATCCGGTCCAAAGGACCCAAACTATTTCCTAACCAAACATCTCTTTGGTATTCTTACATCTGTTGCAACCGTTTGTTCTGCCTGTCTATGCAATCTCAAAACAAAAGACAAAATTCCGACCTACCACAATCCTCCCACCTTTAGTTTGAGGAATGATTACAAATATCGTTCTTCAAATTAACACTATCAAACTATTCAAAACAAAAAACTCTGTCTTATCATATGTCATCCGATATCAACTCCTTACAAAAAAAAAATCCTATATCTAGCGGTTACATTTTTTTTTATATCCACGCAAAACAAAATTGAATTCCATGTCGCGGATTGCGCGGTGCCCTTTGGTACGGTACAGCTAGTAGGTCATCCGCTGGCATCGGCTTTCGGACAATAGAAACATGTGGAGAAAGAAACACATTAGCAGTATCAAAAAAGTTATAAAAAGACAATACAACTCACTTTTTCTCTTTATTCTGTGTCATCATCAAAAAGGCCGGTCGCAAAATCTCTCGCCATGTCGCTCGTGTACCATCTTCTCTCTTCAAGATCCTTGTTCTGCCGTCGGTCGTAGATATTCTAGTCTCCATACTTTAGCTCCATAGAATTGTTCCTCTCGGTGCATGCATCTTATGTGACCAGTACGTCTACTTAGGACGTCTTCAGGTCAGTCACCCAATTTAGGAACGTAAATCAGCTCTCCTGGCTTGATTGCTGCTTCCTTTTGAACCAAAGCTGATTTCTCCTCAGCATTACGTCGGTTCCATAATAATCGTCGCGAGCTCACAGGTATTTGCCGTCTGTGTCGCTCAACACACGCTTTCTGTAGCGTCGTGTCATCGATGCTGTAGCCCAGCGTAACTTTGCTTACTGGCGCTACTTCTTGGAATGCAGCTTTCTGCTACTGCCATTCCACCTTAAATTCGTCGAAGCTATGCGATGCAGGGTGGACAATCTTGGTTTGTTCTGGATAAGCGAACATCTTGTACTCGTGGATCAAAACAGTCTTCTTCCTTTGATAAGATTGGACAACGGACTTTCTTCAGACATCTTGCGACTTCGTGGCCGGATACTCTTTCTTGAAATCTTCCATTTTTCTCTGCTGCATGTGTTGCCCTCAACCAACCCATATTCGCGGAAATAAATGTAAACAAAAACAAACAAATGCTCTTGCAATTTCCCTTGATATAAACCCCTTATTACTACAAAAACTAATTGCAAGAACAATCCCATTACTATTAAAATTAATATTTAAATTACTTACTGTGTTTTGTTCTATGTGCGTTACCGCGTGTGCACCTACTGTGCCATTCATAATACAAACTAATTGATCCTACTTTGAATAATTATTTCTGTCCGTTTTCTCTCATAATTCAATACCCTTAATTTTTTTCTATTTATTGTGTTCTTACACAATACTCTCAATGTTACCCTCTTTCCATTTCAAGTGCCTTACCCTGACCACTGGCAAAAAAAAGGTTTACGGTCGACCTCACTTCGTCACAAAGAGCAGGTACCTACATTTCCAGCTTTTGTGTTTCTGCTTTATAATAGCTTGCCTTTTCGTCTTTATATTATCTAATTCATTATTAAAAGTAATATATACATAATCTCATAATGATATCAATATTTCTGTCACATTCATCAATCTCAATTAAATCTAGCTCAACCGCCCTCGATCAGTTCAAAAGATAACCAAAAGAAACGTACTTCTACAAAACATTTTTCTCCTTATCAAGCATCTTTCTAATCAAAATCTATGTCACAAATTTATTGATTATAGCTGCCACCAGTGACAAAGTCTCGATCAAATTCGTACAGTCGTATATATTATTCTGAAAACATTGAAACGCCCTAAGCAATTTCAGAACCTTTATGGCATATTCATCTGATGCCCATGTCTTTTCCAAAAGACCTAATTTGTTTCGTCGTTGAAACAACAGATAATGAATGCTACAGATTATCTATCTACCCTTTACTCGTTGATTTGCGTTTTTACAGACATACCTCTAATATATCTAACCATTCTAAGGAGCAACTATTTTCCTAACATAACCCAATCGTCGACTTTACTGGACTTGTACGAATCTAAATTGAACTATTTACTCAATCAAATGGCATTAGATTGCTTCACTCTACAGATGCTATCCCTAACATTATTCCTATACAAAACTAGTAAACTTATAAAAAAAACTTATCTACAAGAATATATCCTAAAACTTAGTAAAATCTTTGTCTAAAATTAATCTATGAAAAGTTTTGCAAAAGTACTACACCGATAGCAACCATTGTTATTAATGGAAGCACTAATCAAAAATCCACACCGCTGGACACCATGTAAGAGGTTACAAAAGTACGAATCAAATATCCAACGCTGCCACCATGTAAGAGGTTGGGACCTGGGTCTGTTTTTATTGGTAGCATGGAAACAGAGCGGTCAAAAGGTAATTTATTTTAACTCAAATTCAAACGGAGGACGCGAGAACTTTCTTTCAAACCTTGAGGGTTTGGTATCGCTAGATTTTTAGAAGCCAAAAATAATCGTAAATGAATGTCAAGTATAACCTTAGGGTGATTAAAAGTCAAATTCTAACCAAAACAAATATATTTACAAAATGAACAAAAAGATTAAAAACCCTTCAGATCGAGTGTACAACAATCATTGAAACTCTTGACACAATGATAATAGTTGGAGAGAAAACGGATGACAGAGACATAATTATTTTATAAAAATTACCTAAATTGTTATTGGCAAATTTACATCAGCAGAGATGGCATCACGGGCACACACAGAAACAAAACACAAGATAAGGGCCTATTGCCCTAAAACACGTAATGACTACATCTTTCGACTTCTAAACCACGACCTCGACTGATATTTAAAATATATTTTAAAACCCAAGAAGGCTCTTTCACCCCCACACACAGAACCAAAGTTCGTTATTTTAGCACACAATGTGGAACTTATAGAAAAAATCTGTATTTATGTCATCCGGTCCAAAGGACCCAAACTATTTCCTAACCAAACATCTCTTTGGTATTCTTACATCTGTTGCAACCGTTTGTTCTGCCTGTCTATGCAATCTCAAAACAAAAGACAAAATTCCGACCTACCACACCCTGACGCCGAATCCACCTTCCAGTTCTCTGTCCAAATATTCTCGTGCAGGACGAGCATAATACGTTGGCTGCCCAACGTCTTGTTGGAACCACATATCCCTGTAGATATTAAGTGGAATATGTTACTAAGTTCTAGGTTTCCGGGATAAAACCGCGTCAACGACGATAAAGTTCTTTTAATGTCGACCACTGGTTTCAGAGAAAATCCAGGTAGTTTTTTTTTTACAGAGAATACTCCGGAAGGTGGATTGGGCGTCGGGGTGCAATTTCGAACTTACTAACAATTTCGTCTCCGAACTTTGCCCCAATTGATTTTTATTTACTGGGGCTGCAGAAAGGAAAAAGTTTATTCCAACGCTATATTCCAAAATATCGCCGAGCTGCGCCACTCAACCAGCAGAAGAGGTCACTGCAACTCGCTACGCACGTTTTGTCAAACGATCATTTTTAAAAAGATGCAGACTATGCCGACAAGGATGTATTCGTGCTGAAGGCAAAGAATTCGAGAATTTGAATTTGTAAAATAAAAGAAAGCACCTTTTTACTCTCATACCATTCGTTTTATTTTTCAATTTCTCTCCTCAATTGATTAACTAGACTAGGTTGAGTTTCTTGCAATAATTTCAAATAATAATTCTCAAATTTTGGCATCCGCTTGACGTTGAATTTTGGGATACCTGTATAGCTACAGGAACCAGTCCGATTAATACGGCTAGATAAACCGTAGTTTGGGTTACTCGAGAAAAAAATTCAAAAGTACATCGAAAATGACGGACGCCGTTTTGAACACTAAGGGCGACTTTAAGTGGAAATTAACTTTTTTTTTCAATTTATTCATAAATGTCTCTTTTCTTGTGCATATATTCTCCGTGTTAAGGAAAACTACTATTTTTCGTTTCAGTAATGCCTTTGAAGCCAATAACTATTTATGTTACATATAGGTAGAGTATCCCCGTCAACTTGCGGAGCCGTTGCATACCCCCCCGTCACAATATTTGTTTTAATGATATCTCCGGTTAGAAAAAAGATAGAAAGTTGAGATTTGCGCAGAATTTTAGGGCATTTCGTCTTCTATTTAACAATGTAAAAAAGACAGCCTACTATTTGAAATTTTCACGAAAATCCGTAAAAACTGTTGCAATGATACACAGCGCCCTCTACCGATAACGACGAAATCTATTCGGATAATTATTAGGCAATAAACGCTCTTTTAAACGAGATCTAGTTGTTCAATTCTGTTGACTCAACTGGAGTTATTGCCATTTAAATGAAAACATGTTTGACGTTCCCCCACCACTACATTTTATGAGATAGAGCAAAATACTTTTAACAAAAAAAGTCACAAATTTTCTACTTTTTACGATGCTAGTAATTATAGTATATCTTAACATTTATATTTTTTGAGAATAGGCCCTTTTTTGATTTACCATTCCAGTTGCGCCCCCGAGCGGCCGTCCTCGAGGGCGCAACTGGAATTACATTGTGTAAAATGTGTACCCAAATGTCGTGCACAAAATAAGATTCCAAATATCTTCACTAGGGAGTGGCATTTTGCTCAAACTCGGTGTCCCGGAATTAAAAAAAAAAAAACAGTAAGACGACGGACAATTATTTACATAAAATAAACAGACATTCCAATACTAAGTAACGTGTACTTTTCTGTGGTTGGTAGGCAAACTGTTGCTTGGAGATCAGCTTGTTTTGTTGGAAGTGATCAAGCAGTCTCTTTAGCATTATCTGCCCTAGCAGTTTGGAGATTGGAGGGAGGGCGGATACAGGATGGTATTTGTGGCATTGGGTGTTGTCTCCTCTCTTGTATACTGGTGTTATTCTTGCATTCTTGAATCTGTTGGGGAAAACCCCTTCCACCATGGCATTATTAAAGATGTTGGCTAGTGGTTTGGAGGTACTCATGATGATTCTTTTTAGCAGCATTGTGGAAAAAACAAAATCAGCTTCTGTTTGTTTTATTGTAGTATTGTGATTCTTTTCTTATTTAAATTTATTTCCTTCGACTGTTCGGTGGGGTTGACTTGATGGTAGTTGGCGGTACTGATGTAGAAAGTGTTGCTGCTTATTAAAGTAGAATCTTCGGATTGGTACATTTTTTTGGCCAACATTCCATGTTATATAGTTCATCTTTATTACTGATTGGGGCAGTAACCACAAATCTTTTTAGCTGATTTGGCTGTCCTGATAGTTCTTTTACAGTTACGGATTCGTTTTTGAACCTCTCATGATTTTTAATGTGATCTACTACCTGGCTCTCTGTTGCACTGTGATTCAGTCGGTACAGATAGATCGTCGGTCTCGTTTTTTCACCTGTAGTTGACGGTGCTGACTGGTGGTGACTTTCTAGGTTTATGATTGTGTCAGTTATCCTCTTTGTGTTTTGTACGTTTAAAGCAGTTTGTAGTACTTGTTTTGCTATTTTGTTTTCTTAAGTAGTATGTCCAGTAGAGGTATATGTTTGTTTATTTACTGTCTGTAGGTGCAATGAGTTTCTGGGGTTATTCGGTTTGGGTTCTGGTTTTGGGTTCTGGCAATCATAAACCTAGAAAGTCACCACCAGTCAGGTGACTTTCTAGGTTTATGATTGTGTCAGTTATCCTCTTTGTGTTTTGTACGTTTAAAGCAGTTTGTAGTACTTGTTTTGCTATTTTGTTTTCTTAAGTAGTATGTCCAGTAGAGGTATATGTTTGTTTATTTACTGTCTGTAGGTGCAATGAGTTTCTGGGGTTATTCGGTTTGGGTTCTGGTTTCTTTGTGAAGTTTCCCGTCATTGTAGCAGCATAGGTTATATTTATATATCGGTTAATGTTGGTATTTTGTGATTCAGCGCGTGTCTCATTCCTTGTGTATAGTCCTTCGATCAGTTGATCTTTCGGGTTTATTACCTCGGCTTTGCAACAATATTTGCAAAAGTTATTAATGATTTTATTTATGCGTTTCCTTAATATGGGGTAGGTCCACATTATGATAATTTAATAGTTGATAGTCAGTGAACAAAACAAAAAAAACGAAATTTCCAAGGTGGCTACCCCAATGTACATATAGGCATGCAAGAATAACCACAAAAAATGTAAACATGACGAAATGAAAATATGGACAAAAAGTTATGGGTTTTAAAATGTAAAATTGTTGCAATATGGAACTAAAGTAATAATAATAATTGTGGATAATATTACGTATATTTCTAAACAAATAATGTACTTACAGGTATCTCAGCCATTGACAGCACCGAGAAAATATTTTTGGTGTTATATTATATACTTTATTGGTATACCATTTTTAAGACATTTGAAAACCCTAGTGACAAGCAGAGACGAATGAAAGAAATGGGTTTCTCGACAACTACAAGTATAATAATAATATATAGCCCTGTTGTGGTGCGGTATAGGAGTTTTAACCGAATTTCGCGCATATATTAACAATAAAAAAATTAAAATAATTAAAAGGCCGAATTTCAAAGTGAGTGTTTATCCCTCTACAAATTGCCCAATGATAAATGCGTTACACAAATAATGTTTCGTTTGTATACCGCATGTACAGAACATACAGAATATATCATATTTTCATTTATTTTGTTTGATTCAGTCATATAAATACATAAAAAAAAGAATTGCACTAAATTATATGATAATATCATGTAATAACACTACAGACACATATCTACTAGAAGTACAACCACACATAAATTGCCATCCACACACCTCGGCGATAATCGAATTAACAAAAAACCGAAAAGCTACATCGCAAAGTAACTAAAATGTTTACAATTTACTTACCAGCTTTGTTCAAAATTTTATGTTCTCTTAGCTCAGCAGCATCCATTCTTGCAATTAAAAATATGCAAATCTTACCGTCAACAAAACGACATGACCCGCGGCAAGCATTTTTTTTCTTCGTCAAGAAATTCATATTGTTGATACTGACTAACCTAACTGCGACGCCGCTGGCGCTGTTAGCGTCATTTACATACGATCGTTTAGAATTAAGAAGAATGTGAATTCGCAAGCAGGTTCTGGACAACCGTCTGATATTATTTTATCAATATTTGCCATCTTTCAGTAATACATTTTGTTTATGCAACACTCTCAAATACGTTAACTAATTAATTATTTATTTTCTTCAGATTATCGGGAAAAAGAAAATATTACTACGATGAGTAAGTCTTTTCTTTAATAATTTAATTACAGAATATTTACTGATGAAGCTATTAAATGAAATTACTAATTTCGAACTCGAACGTTTAGTTTTTCTACTAAGATGTAGACAAATATATCATTAATTATAATTGTAAGACTTGGGCCTAGTTTATTCACCTACACGTAAAGACCTGTATGTATCACATAAGTTGATTTTGTTGTATAATTTTTTGCCATTAACACAGAAATATTTTAGTGGCAGTGTGTAGAACGTGAATAAAAGAATCGCGTGACGAATTCTGTACATCATTAGTAATCTATTACTTGAATGAGTTCAATGAGACACACCAACAAACTGACCTATGTGACACATACATAGGCACTTTACGGGTAGGTGAATGGACCAGCCCTAAATTACATGTGGTAATTACGTATACAATAAATATGTTTTTCTTCTTAGATCCACGTTTTGATTTATTAATACATGTGTACAATATTTTATTTTTTTTTTAATTCATGTAACAAAACATAACTAATATGTTTTGTTTCATTTTTCAGATATGCTAACAAATACAATGATCTGCCGTAAGTTATTTATTTAGTTATGTTATAGATCAACTTAGATGAGGCAACCACAACATATGTTGTGAATATGTGAGGGCGTCATCTAAGTTAATAACAATAAGTGTTTTTTTTTTCCTGTGATTATATTTTATTAGACAGTTTCTAATTACGAAATAACTATATGACGTGGCGCGGAATAATGGGGCACCACATTTCAAAGAGGAGCTTAAGGTGTCATTCAGATTAGAGAGACGCAATTGGTTTGGGTGATCGATTGAATGATAAGGTGTTTAGTCAATATGTGGGGTTGAGTAAATGGCTTCATTGTAGATGATTATTTCAAATAGATTCCATCATCGGCATATCTCCAGATATGCCGTTTAGCATGTTATTACATAACTAAATGAAAAATTTGATAATCAGGTAAAGTTACTATTAAAATCTGTCACTTATATTGAAATAAGTTGCAAAACCTGTTATTTTCTTACTCCAATCAGATGCCAAACTAGTATTCCTACATGCTAGTAAATAATTTCTTATCAAATACTGAATTTTGCACCTTTGGTATATTCTACGCACATTTGTAGCTTGCAGGAGTATGGATAATCACATTTAAGAACGGTTTAATGTGAGTTTTATACATAAACTAATCTAAAACACGTTTAAAATAAGTGTATGTAAAAAAGTTAATTTGTTTAGAACACATGCCATGTGTTTGAACATGTTTAATACAATGTTTTTAAACAACATGTTTGTCATATATGTATTATGTTTATTTTATTATATCATGTATTAAGTTTCAAGTCAATATTAGTTGTTTCTCCATTACTAACGTTAGTTTTACTGCATCAGTCGCCGTGTCATGTCGCCCTCATTGAACACCATATAAAATATAATAGCTTTGTTTGCGGTAACAATTTCCAACGGTTGGGAGTCAGATTTATATTGGACCAGACGTAGTAGTGCGAGGTGAGTAGGGGAATAGTATAGCAAGACATCGCATTGGCCGGGCCTGCAAACCGTTTGCAAACCGTTAGATTCTGTTACCGCGAACAGACCTAACATTTGCCGTAATTGACATTGTTGCGCGGTCATTCGGCGCCGCGCCGTATTGGGTGGACCTTTCCTTATCTTTACAGTGCAATGTGTAAAAAGCTAAATTAAGAAGAGAGTTTGCTCTATGTTTTTCTGAATCTTCCTCGGAATGTCGGACTTCTTTATGCCGTACCCTGCATTTTCAAATTAACGTGTCTGTTGTTGAATTCATTTTTAAAGCTAAGACTAATATTTATTAAGATACATTTATTTATATTGTACAGTGTAATATTTAAAAAGTTAACCCAAGTAATTCTTGTTGGCACTTTTTTGAGAATCTTCCTTGGAAATCCATTATGCCGCACACTGCATTAGCAAATTAACGTGTCCGTTAATTGTTTTGTTTTATTTTTCAGATATGGTAACAAATACAACGATATGCCGTAAGTAATCTTGCTTGTTACTCAAAAAAATCATTTCTATTCCTCCTATTCATTTCTTAAAATAATGCTAATATCGATGCTTTTTGCTTTTTTAGTGAAACTATTCCACATTTATTTGCCTGATTCATTTTTAATGTTAATGCTAATATTTATTATGATTCAAGATATTATACTATAGTATATCGTACCCTGCATTGCAAATTAACTTGTGTGTTGATCGTGTTGTTTTATTTTTCAGATATGGTAACAAATACAATGATATGCCGTAAGTAATATTGCTTGTTAGCCAAAATGAAATTTAGCTATCATATTTATTCCCCTTATTATTTTTTTTAAATTAATTCTAATATAAATGCTTTTGGCTTTTTTAGTGAAAATATTCCATATTTAATTGTTTGGATTATTTTGTTATATTAATGCTAATATTCACTATGATATAAATTCTTAAGCATTTTTATTTTATTTTTGCAGGTACGGCAACAAATACGACGACCTACCGTAAGCCTTGTATTATCTTAAGAAAGATATTATTTAAATGTATTAGTATCTACTCATCTGATTCAATTGTTATTATTATTATTTTTATTAAGACCACAATAAAAGATACATTTACACAACCTGCTTGTTTATTATTTGTTATTTTTCAGAAATGGTAACTAATATAACGCATGTTGCTTATTTAACTGTTTTAATAAAATTCTATCCCACAAAAAGAATAAATAAAATAGAGGATTTGGTTTTATTAATAAATAAAAAAAATTAGTGGAATATGTTGTAATAAAATTACATATAAGATAAGACAATACATCTATTTGAATCAGATTAGTCGGGATTAATTCATTTAATTGCTTTTTTTATCAAAATTAAACAAAACTTATGTTGATTTTATTTCTTGCAGATATGGCGGGGCGTAAGTTTCATTTCCTACAAAATTAATTATCTACTACCTATTACAGCAATCTTCTTCTGATGATTGCAACCTTAGTGTTAGAGCACCCAACGATGTACATTATATACAAAATAAACAAACGTTTTCTGAGAAACCATAAAAACAAGTCATAAAAAATATTTACACACAATTTTTAAAATGAATATATAATCCAATCAATTACGTGATATCATTTTACAGAATCCTAAATATATGTATTTTTTTGCAGCGCGTTAAGATGGCTGCCGGAACCGTTAATTTGGGAAATTTATGATTAATTAATAAAAAACTACCTTTTTCGGTTTTAATATAGTATATCAATAAAAGTAAATAATCTTGGAGAAAAGTACAACATTGTTAAGCAATAAATGATAACATAAAACCTCAGCACACTTTTTAGTTAAGTTCAGATACGTTGAGCGGGGCGGGTACAGCCCATACTAGCACAACTAATAGCGGGACAACTCGTACCGAGACAACTGATACCAAGACAACTCATACCATGACAACTCATCCTAAAGGACAACTCATACCAAGACAACTCATACCAGGACATCTCATACCAAGGAACAACTCAGACCAAGGGACAACTCATACCAAGACACCTCATACCAGGACAACTCATACCAAATGACAACTCATACTAAGGGAAAACTCATGCTAAGGGACAACTCATACTAAGGGACAACTTATACCACGGGACAACTCATACCAAGAGACAACTCATCGCAACACAACTTATACCACAACATTTCATTCCGAATTCGACAATTTTGAATAAATTCATATTAAAAATAGCAACAATAACAGAAATATATTAAACACATCAACAAAATCAAAAGCAAAACAGTAACTATATTGAAAATTGCAAGGCAAAAAATCTGCTGAGAGACATTTAAAATAACGAACAGTATGAATGAGCCGTTTGGCAGATAAACATATTTATCTTAAGTATCATAACTTATATTATATAATATAAGTATGCATTGTCAAAACCAGGGCCGCCGCGTGGGTAGAAGGCGCAAATTAAAATTCATGTGTAATTAAGGTATCTAATTGGCGAAATTTATCAGAGTTACGGGTACAGTTTTCAATTGCGTTGGAACAAACCTATTATTGCTTATGCATTTATGTAAAAAACGATATTCTAATATCATTACTTCATTTAACATATGTATTATATTCCGTTTCTATCAGACGTGCTGTACGCGGGGCACCGCAAATTTAGTATATAAGCCCCTATTACAACAAATGGTACAGGCCGTCGATCGCCATAGATACCAAATATCCAAATCGGCCTACCTTTTCAAAAAGTAACAGACAAATAATGTAGGAAAGAAGCCTTGCAATGGATGACTACAATGAACGCATTGAAAGGCAACGAAACACTGTACCACAACCAACTCACCAAGTAGATAGTGTCAAGTCCAAGTCGTAGACTTTGTATTTACCTTTAAGTATATTAATTTTTTTTATATTCATAAAATTTACTATGGTTATCGGAGTAGCCCAGCGGCATCACATCGCCATAGCGGCCCACCGACACCGCGGCCCACCCAAGTAAGCCCCGGTAACTCTTATCTCTAGTCCGCCCCTGCAATTCATACAAAATGACAACTCATTCTACTACAATTTATACACAGAATTTCAGTAGGTCGAGTGTAATATTAGTTCATGTTAATGAACTCAAAACACACTACAAGGGTAAATCGTAATTTAGCGTAAACAGTCATGCAATTCGGTAGTGCCATATTTCTAATCTGTACATAACAGTCTTTGTTGCTGCGCAGTAGAGATGTACGGTAGAGATACCTTCAAAGCAGGATTACCTATACAGGGGGTGAATATTAAATGAGTGCAATAATTTCTAGGGGTTATAGATCTTGATAATTGGAGTAAAAAATTCAAATACGCTTTTTCTCTAAGTGACACCGGTATTGAGTAATTAATTATTGAAAATGCAGAATTTGACGCCGCACGTTTTTAGAAAGGGTAGTAGCGACTTGACTTGAGAGGTAGTAGCGAGGGGAAGTCCCGTGCGTGCTTTAGTTTACGCTCTGCAGTTGTTTCTGTTTATCGGGTTTCTTGGTAGTTATTTTGTGGTTTTGTGTTTCAAAATGGACAATTTTAGTAGTGGTGAGTACATGGACATGTTACTTGTTTATGGCGAATGCAGACAAAATGCAGCGGCCGCTCGAAGACTTTATTCGCAACGATTTAGGAACCGGCGCCTTCCTAATAATAGAACTTTTGTTTCCGTGGTTCAACGGTTAAGGGATAGTCCTGCTCGGGCATTTTTGTCTAGCCATGGAGGCAGAGGTTGTCCACTCGATCGTAATATGTTTCTTTAAAATTTGGTAAGTTTACTGTTAAATCATTGAATACATCGTTATTTATACGCATTTCGAGAGCTCCGCGTACTACAGATAGAGATAGGTGCGAGCTAGTTTTCGACGGAGTACTACACATTATGAAAACATGTGGGTAGCGGCAATTCAATTTTCAACTGCAAAATTTTGAAAAATTTTATTAAGACTTTTTGTTCCTCATATTGATTTACATCACCCCTCCAAATTATTGCACTGAATTAATATTCACCCTGTATATGTACTATAGACTGGCGACTCTCCCAGCAGTAGTTCATAGTCGAGATCATTTAAATTTATAGATACGCCCTGTCGTGATGCGGTGAAGCCAACATCGTTCGTGAGTGCGCACCATCGTATATAGCTATACGGAAGTTTAAACAAAAACTATTAAAAAAATAACTTTACCGAAACAGTTAGTTATCAAATCAGTTAGTAGTAAATATATCCGTAAAATAATCATTAAATGGGGTGTTTTGTATATTTCACTTAATAATGGATGATGCGATAAAAACAGTAGGTACAACAAAAGTGGCTCGACTTTTGTTCGTCTTCGTCTATAGAATCCTATGACTGGTAAAACTGGAAAATGTGCAATGATAGACGATCTCATTGTATGCGCAGAGATAGCAAAACGACTGAAGGAAAACATAAAACTATGGTAAGATGAACTCAGTAACAAAAAAATGACAACAAAGTACAGACAAGACTGAAATCTTTATTAAATGGTAAGAGCAAAAACTTATTTGATATAAATGCATATACTGATGCATAGATTGATTAGGTTACGAGTTTAATGTTTTGCAGGAATATCCTGTATATCCGAGTGCATTTCAGAAAATTATTTATGCTTATACAGAGTGTCACAAAAGCACGTAACGTCATGGTGGTATATTTTTTTTAAATGCATGAAATGTCATTTTTGAAGTATCATTGGAGTAATCGCAGCGCAAAAAATTAAATCGAAAAAATCGCTTTTGCAATACTGGATTAAAAGATTCATCCACACATTTTTTAACCGTACATTGTTATAGTCAGAATGTGATAACTCATAGAAAATTGTATGCTTCCTAACATTTTCAATAATATTTGCGGTAGAATCAGCCAACCTCCTACTCTGCGGCCTACGATAAATACAACATTTCATCGCCAACGCTGATATCGTCGACTGCAAAATTATCCCAATTTGTATTTACCGGTAAACGATAAATATAAGTTCTAGATTTCCGGGAGAAAACCGCACCAACGACGATAAAGTAGACTACTTTATATCGTCGTTGACGCGGTTTTCTTCAGGAAATCTAGAACTTAGTGATTCGGACCGCGGAAGTCTCCAATCTAAATAAACGATAAATATTTTAACAAAAACCGGTTCACCGGTAAATTACCCGTAACTTTGTTTCTGATTTTTTTTCTGGCCATTTTTAAAATGCTTCATACAAATAGCTAAAAGCTAAAAGTACATTTTTGTATTAATTTTGAAGATGTGGACATTTGAGTCCTAGCGGTAAGACGTTGGCGTTGCACTCAGGGGGTCTCCGGTTCGAGCCCGGGGACCTGCTTCCAGGGTGGGGTTTTCTGTGGTTTTCCTCACTCCTTGGCGAATGCTGGGAGCCAAACATCTTAACACGTTCCACAGGAGCGGGCGATAATAATAATACTCTGGCCTGCCGATGCCCCTTGTAATTGGCGAAAGCTGTTGGGGGATGTTAAGGCTTGGATTATTATTATTATTATTAATATAAAACCATGCGATTTCAAAGGTAATGCCGCAAAGGAAGAATGAATAAATGCAGATGCACATTGCGTGATCTTCCAGATTACTTCATGTATTGCAACAAAGTAAAATATTGCATACAAAATCTGCATAAAATTACTTGACAATATACTTTTTCAAAATATGTAGTCATATATTAAAGAACCAATAATACATTCAACTGCAATATTCTTTTCGCTTGGCTACTCTGATTTCAATTACGGTTATTTCTAAATTATACTTATTTTTTTACATTTTAGCTTTAAATACTAGGTAAGGCACAGAAGACAATCTGGCAACAAGTAAATTAATACGTTTTGTTTAATAAAAAAGTTTTGATAATAACTACGTGTAGTGTTTATATATTATTATACATGCAACAGATGCACTAACCAAGTTAATAGAAAACAGCATCCATTTAGGATTTTCTTTCATCGTATTTAAAATAAAGTAAAAATCTTAGTTAATTGCATAAGATTATATGAGTAGTAATAATATCAATAATAAAACTAAACACACACCCATTGAAGAATTCTCGTATTATATTAAAATAAATTATTTAACATTAACGTTTATTTCTATTGTAAAATAATAATAAGATAATTTTAAAATTATCCAAATTACAGATAATTTGTCAAAAATTACCGGGAGTCATAATGACTGGTAAAACCAGTTATCGGTAATGCAATTTCTACTGCTAACACTTCTATGCTGCTTCCATAAGCCACACTTCACTTGGTGGGCGTGTAGCTTAAGTCACGTAAAATATATTACATTATTTTTTTTTTACAGCGCAGCCACCTACAACGACATGAATGGGTAAGTTAGGTCATTCATCCATTAATGAAGATTTAATAAACTCTAACATAAAACTGTTTCCGGCTGCTTTCAGGGCATCAATATACAACGACCAAGAGTAAGCTTAGTTATATATATTATATCAGTGGCGGCGTAAAAGGGGGGCGATAGGGGCGGTCCGCCCCGGGTGCCAAGCACTAAGGGCTGACAACGTCAACTCACTAGCGCAGCCAGAGAAGAATCATTCTGCAAAGACATACCAATAAATAAGTAGCTATCTACTTTAGTGTCTATCATCCTAGTATATATCAATATTATCGTAATTGGTGCTATTCTGAGTCTGTTCCTAGTCTACAACTATGTCTAAGATTTTTTAACTATTTGTGTTTCGGTGGCTTCATGTGAAGGAAGCTTTTCAAAAGTAAAGTTGATAAACCTTCCTTAAGGTCCACAAGGAGTCAATCGCGACTAACCAATCTTTTCGTTTTATTTATTGAACTTTATCTTGGATATCAAGAAAATTTTTTGTTACGTATATAGTGTAGCATAAAGAGGATTTTTCTATCCAAGTAATATCTTATTCTAATAAGAATTTCTTTTTAGTTGTCTCAACGGTTAGTTATTCTTACGGTGTAAGCATTTAGTATGCTTAAGTTAAGTATATGTATTTTTCTCTGATGAAGAAAAAGTTATTCTACTATAAAAAAGTAGACGTTCGTTTTACAAAAACAAAAATATTTTGTGGGGCGAAAATATATATGCTTCAACAAACAGTTTCTTGATACAAGTATACGTACGTATCGTTTAAAACAAACGTAATTCTTTTCAAGCACTTCCTACTAGAGATGCCACGAATAGTCAGTCTGGCCAAATATCGAACATTCGGCCAGACTGCCTGCCGAAGCGCCGAATATTAGGCGGCCGAATATGCGCGCAAAGATCGGAGTAGATTGTGTAAAAAATATCATTCAAAATTGCATCATTTAATAAAAAATTGCCTGTCTATTACCTATTGTTATTGCAAGTGAGATAGAGTTTCATTTGAAAACCGTTTGCCCAGATCGGATGGCAGACCCTTGCAAGTGGTGGTCAGAAAACGTTAAATAATATCCAAGTTTGACAAATATCTCCAGAATTGATCTGTCGTCTCCTGGCAGTAGCATATACAGAGTGATAATAAATGTATGTTATATGTAATTGCAATAAATTTGATTTTTCACCCGATATAATTGATATATAGAATTGTTTTTGGGTGATAAGGGCAGTAAAAGACGTGTTGAAAAACGACCTTTTTATTACCTACAATATTTCTCTTCTGTGGAGGATTCTCTTTTGTGCAGGTCTATCAGGGTTTTGTATTACCGAGGGGGCATGTCTTGGTTTCGTTCGATGTCATTTCTTTGTTCACGTGCATCCCTCTTGAACTTATCCTTCGCATAATTTGGGAGCAGTGGCAACGTGTGAGTGTAGCTACAGCGATTGATATGGACCTTTTTCTGAAAATTCTACAGTTCCTATTTGAAAACAATTACTTTGGTTGGAACAACTGCCTTTTTGTACAAGTCTATGGCACACCAATGGGATCTAATCTCAGCCCCATAATTGCTAATATAGTTATTGATTACATGCTGCTTTGCATACTGTCCACGTTGTCATGCCGCCCCGGCATTGTTAAAAAGTACGTGGATGACTTGGTCTTGTCCTTGCCACCAGACTGTATTGATCTTGTACTACATAAATTTAATTGTTTTAATGTACACGTTCCGTTTACAGTCGAAAGAGGTTGATTGTTCATTACCATATTTGGATCTACTGTTGGTTAGAGATGAGAGTGGTAAAATCAAAACAGATTGGTACCAAAAGGCAACTAACTCTGGCAGATATTTAAATTTTTGTTCAAATCAGCCAATCAATCAGAAGCTCAACATGGTTACAGCAACTAAAAATCGAGCCATAAAATTGTCACACCCAGAATTTCACACAAAAAACAAAAGGAAAGTCTATCAACTGTTTCTGAATAACGGCTACCCGAAAAATATTTTAAAGAAACTGATATTCAGCGAGTCCCCGAATAAGGCACACAGATCTGACAGCTCCCACTAGTGACGCAGTTGTA
The DNA here is from genome assembly GCA_963971325.1 of Aphodius granarius. Classification (NCBI taxonomy): domain Eukaryota; kingdom Metazoa; phylum Arthropoda; class Insecta; order Coleoptera; family Scarabaeidae; genus Aphodius; species Aphodius granarius. The sequence continues at coordinate 18,501,403 of OZ020222.1, read as the reverse complement.
TACAGGAGATTCCCTTTTATTCCGGGATTCTGCCACACAATATCGCGCATTTTTTGCCTTAGCAATTTGAGGATGGCGTATTACAACCTTTGCACTGTTGGGGGATTTTTTACTAAATTAAAGCAAAGGACGCCAATTGAATACAATGCTAATGTTGTGTATTGTGTCTCGTGTGGTGATTGCGATTCCAAATACGTAGGCCAAACCGGAAACTGGCTCAAAACTAGGATGGGACGACATAGGTTAGACATCAGAAACAATAAATTAACTAGCGCCCTGTCCCAACATGCAGTGAACAACAATCACAACATAGATTTTGACAGCGTTAAAATATTGTACAAAAAACGGAACCTGAGAGAAAACAGTCTTTCTCTCAGGTTCCGGAAAGTTAATTTTTATAATATAAATATTTTAGCCAAATAAGGTTCCGTAAGCACGTTTAGTATTTGTTGTTTTATTTTGAGGTTGCTCAATAGAAAACCGCCCTGGATGCCAACACCCACGCTACGCCCCCACTGTTTTATATATATTATATTAAAGAAAATCGCAATTTATGTTGTATTTACTTTATTGGTAAGTTTCCCACATCGTTTGTATACTGGGTGTTTATAATATTGCTCTTATATATAATAGTAGTAGATTGTCTCTGCATAATTTTGCCAAATCCAAGTTTGAGAAATATTGACATTTTTTATAGTCTTACCATCAGATTTATATAAAGTAGTAATCTAAAACATCTGCTGCAAGTTCTGAATTACATTAAAAAACAAATGATAGACATTAGAAAGCTTAAAGATATGTAACATGAGAAGAAATTAAATATTAACTTAAATGATAAAAATTAAAATTTGCAACAATCTATTAAAAGCAACTGAAATAGTAATTCTGAACCATACTACAATATTATCAACACTGTGACAATTATAATTTTCAGTTTACGTTCTTTGCCTGCGTGGGTGCTTTAAATAATACTCTGCACATATGTAAGCAAGAATATGAGTGCTACGTTTTTTTTTTGGTGGCATATGGATTACCTTGTGTATTATTGAATATTTTGATTGATCTATTTTCCCCAAAATTACTAACAGAAGGTTTGGTACTTTATCTCTAATAGTCGGTGGAAATCGGTGGATCGGTCGGTATTGTTACTCTCGGCAATCGTAGGCCGGAGGTACGGGTGTAACGATTACTTAGTAATGAAATCGTATTACGTTACATAGTAATTATATATTAGGTTAGCGTGTACTTTCGTTACTAGGTATTACCTTGTAATGAACAAGCATATTAGTATTACGCTTGTCGTTAATTTGTTTAGAGTGGTTTTAAGTAATTTTCTTATACATTTACCTTTAAATCAATTTGACTATTTAATTTGTCACTGAGTAATTTTATTTACCAGAATAGAGACTGCTACTTTCATATTTTTTATTATATGTAACAAAAGTAATACGTCTTCTATCAAATTTATTTTTTATTTAAGTTTTATTTAAAAACGTGCAATAAATGTTAACAACGATAAAGTAGTCAATGTTGCAATTTTATTTGCATCACAGCTGGAAATCAATTCTACGACCACCGTAGCCAATCACAGCTACTTGTTTGACTACCTGCGCCAGGTATCTGCGCCGGGTACCCGCAGTGTGCGAAACGTTGATTACTTTATCGTCGTTGACGCGCTTTTCTCCCGGAAATCTAGAACTTAGTGATTCGGATCGCGGAAGTCTCCAATGTAAACATTAAACAGAAGTATACTAAGGACATTTATGGCATATCGAGAGTGATCCTGAAACTTGCTGTAGAGGAGATATCCACAGCAATGTGCAACGGGACGCATATAAGGCCAAATTCCATATTTACGACTTTCGCTTACTTGCTACAATAGACTCCGACGATACTAACATCCACTTAAATATGTCGGTATTGGTGTTAACTCTTGAAGTTTTTCTCGAGTGAAATTGTCTCAATGTCTCTTTATGACCAGCCTCAATAGCATCTTCTGACAGTTGGCCCACCGGTAAAAGTAAAGATTTTATGATATCAGCCATGTATCAACAGTTTGTGCACACTGGCACTCATTTTATACCACCCATAAAGCGAAATGGCCTTTTGTGCTGTTTCAAAGTAATATTTCTTAAATGCTTCTTCTTTAATGTAGTGTCCATAAGAAATGATGGTGAGTATGTTTGCAAATCATTCTATTGATACTCTATCGATTCCAGTTATTTGATACACGAGGAGCGGGTTCTTAAAAAATAATATGTTGGTAGGGGGGGGGCGACATGCTGGGGGTCTTGGAATAACTTTGAAGGTCAACCTCGCTTCTTTTGTTGTGGACGTTCTGATGGTGATGAGTGATGACGGAAGCGTGTATTCGGTACTTTCAAATCTTCATCAAGGCATTTTATGTGTTTGTTGTTAAAACGATCGGACATGTAATTACAACCACGCCGTTTCGTCAGAAGCTTGGAAATTGGGGGACTGGTATTTTGCCGTTTAAAATTAGTTATAAGATGTTCCTTTGAACTAGCAAGAAAAAGTCACGGTACCTTTTGGAACATTTTTTAAAACTCTAACTGAACTAACATACAACTGTTATGTTAAAAACAATTACATATTAAAGTAATTTCTTCAGGATTTTAGGAAAGCTGTATCAGCGTAACTAACCTGTCAACAAATCAGGCGGACATGAAAATTTAGTCTAGTGGTTACTAAACTCGAATAAATTTTCATAACAGAGGATAGAAATCCTGCGCACACGTCTGTCATCGCACACAAGTTTTTGATACAGGTGCTACATCTAGAACATCAGTCAAACCGTTATTTGAGCTCATCGCATATTGTCATAGCCAGCGTATATCCACCGATGCCCCTGCAAGCTGCATGGAAATGCCAGTACAAGAACAATAACTGGAGATCACCATGTATAATTACACCACAGATAAAAGTACCATAAAAATACACATTCCCGACTTACTACTACTTCATTTTGTGAATACCACCTCGACTGCACACCTTGATCCCCCCGCCATCGGTATTTTTACCAATTACTGTGTTTTTTGCATAATATTTGTGTTTATCGGAGTAACTTCCAATATAACGATAAATTACAAAAACAATAGTTTTTAAGTGTACCTACTACATAAGAGTTAAGTGCTATATTTTTGTGACTTGTACAGATAAAGGTACCTAACCTCATGTTAATGTCAGTGAAAATAGCTGTTTACCACATCCTCTATAGTCACCAGTTTTTCATTTCAATTTAATGTTCAACCCTATTTCAACCACTCTTTTTGTGCTACCTATTCTTGTATCCCATTGTAAAATATCTAACCATCCAAAGTTTGTAGAAATATAACTTATTTTATAATTTAAGTTGCACAATGACCACTGAGGTAGTAAACTGAATTTTTAGAAATGGGAGAATAAACATCGGTAAGACGTGCAGAATTATTGCAAGTCCTTATATTCATTACCTTGTTTTAAGACTTGTCTTTAATAGTGAATAAAATAAGTTCATAACCATATCCATATCGCTCATATTATATATACTATATAGTATTATATTATATGATGTATCATTTTCTCGCCTACAGAACTCCTGAGCTGGCCGAGCTATTATGATGATTGCAGCATTGATGTTAAGTTCTGTCCGAATCAATATCATGTAAGAGCATTTCATTCAAATGAAATGAAAATGAAAATTAAATGAAGTATTTTTTTCTAGGTATCATTTGTTAAAATAATGGCAGGCCAACTGGCGTAGAACCTCCAGAAAATGTACCAAATAAAAAATACACAACACCAAAATTAAATGTTTGAATTTTAAATTCTATTCTCAAAACCCCAGTAAAAACGTTTCTCGCAAAACAAAATAATACAATTAACAAAACAATATACTAATTAAATATAGCAAATGTTGCTAATTTAAAAATGGCATTGACAACCAGCTGACATAATTATAAATAACAACAGCAGGTTTCAAATATTGTTTAATTAATTTTCTCTATCATATCGGTTGTAAGTCAAAATAACAAAAAGTAATAAGAAATAAACCTCGTAGGAAAATACACGGATACGTGACAGTATATTATAGTTATTTATATTGTGAAGTGCCTTGTATTATTATCCTGTGTATTATATAGTATTATTATTATCTTACAGACATTCGTTTTTTGTGTTTCACCCTCTACAGACTATACATTTAGAGAGTTTATAAATGTGTAGATAGTGTCAATGTAGTCGAAAAGTTGGTAATGTAGTCGAGCGCAACGTATACACACATATGTAAATTTCGAGGGAGGACTGGTAAATGTCGTGGTAGCAATTAAACAGTATAGTTTCTTATAGTTAAAGATGTGTGAGTATGATGCGTGCTTGTCTCTAGGTATGAGACTAGTGTTGGGTGTTTTGATAAAGCCTTTGAAAATGGAAGAATTTCTAGTAATTATTTCAGTGCCCCTCGATTCTTTTAATTGGGAGTTGAAAATGTGAGTAATTTTATAGGGGTTTTGGTCGTAAGGCAGTGTAAGACTACATATTTGTTTTCTGTGTTTTTTTGTTTGATTCTCCAGGATGTTAAGTATCTGAACGGATTCTTCATTTTCGTTTTCGTCCTTTTGTGTTCCCACGCTCCTTGTGTTCGCATTTGTCTGTGTAAGTTCTTGGATGTTTTCTTGAGTATTGTTGAGTATACTTAATTGCTTCTTTCGTATGTTTCACTTTCTTGAATATCTTACTTAAAGCCTTAAAGCCAAATCTAGTTCGGTAGAGACTTCTAACATATTCTTTGACTGTTCTGGGCTGTCCTCTTTCTAGGCTCCACGACAATTTCGACGTCATCTGAATCCTCATCCTGGTTTTGTTTCTGCGGAGTCATATATCTGTGTGTAGTCTTCACTTTTTCAGGTAACGGATCGATGTGCGGGATCGGGAAAATCCGTTGCCGGTGAGCCGCCGTTGAAAGCAAGCGTTCAACGACGGCTCACCTGGCGAATGCCAATTCTCTCTTCGTCTGTAGGAAAATGGTTCCTATTTGTCTTCTGTCCTTTTCTATGTTTGGCTCTTTATGTCTGTGGTAGCTGCGTTGTAGTCCTTTAGGTCAGGCTGTTGCCGGGGATTTGATCCTGATTCCCCGGTCTTTTCCGAAGTTGCTTAAATTCGCTGCATCTAGTTCGGAAACTCTGTGCACGCCAACGCATGTACCTACCAGAATATGAGATCCCTGAGTAGACCGTCTGTGCCTGGCACAGTGCCTCCAACAATGTTTGGAACTCTTAATTACAGTTTCGAGTTGGTTGAGTCATCGAGCGCAGCTATTGTCCATCAGAGGGCGATATCATAGACCACGTTTTAATAAAAGCGGTGCACGAGTTGGTTTGATATAAGGTGACAGTTTTCAGTTGCTGAAGTTGTTAGTCGTGCGCTGAAAGAGCTTTTTTTGGGGTACAAACGGTGACTGTTTGGTTGTTTGATAACCCGACATTCCGTTAATTTGGGATTATCCTCTCCCGACAAAGAAGAAAGTTTTGGTTTGCTTATCGTCCATTTGACGGAGAATAAGGCGTTTAGTGTTTTCGCCACTTTAAAAACCCGCCTAAGGGATAAGTAAACACCTAAGGGACAAGTAAGTGATTACTTTAATTTTGATTGAGTTCTAATTGTCTTTTGAAACCCTTGTAGTTTTTTTGGACTTTTGAATTTTTTGGAATTTTGGTTTTGCCATTTTTGCATCTTTTGGAATTATTGGACTTTTGCACCGTTTTGCCATTTCTGCACTGGGAGAGGATTTTTGCGTTGGAAAGCTTTATCCGTTCCTCGAGAGTGTTTTGGAATTTGTCGAGACCACACTACCACCCGAAAGCTTACCCGTGGATCAGTCCCAGCTTCAAGTAGGTTATTTTCCCAAATTCAAATGCTTCAGCACGAATACAGACTCGTCGGCATCGTGTGCATCTTTTGTTTTTTGTTTTTGATCATTTGTTATAACGTGCGTAGTGAGTTGCATTGGTCGCTTCTGCTGCTTGAGTGGCGCAGCTCGCCGATATTTTTTGAAGCCCCACTAAAAAACTCAATTGGGTTTAAGTCCGGTGACCGGGCAGGCCACGAAATTGCACCTTGACGCCCAATCCACTTTCCAGAGTATTCTTTGTCAAAAAGAAAACTACCGGGATTTTCTTCGAAATCATTGGCCGACATAATATAAGAAATTACTTAATATCTACACTATCTACAGGGATATGTAGTCCCAACAAGACGACTGCCTAACGCATTATCCTCGTGCTGTACGTGATTATTTGGACAGACCGGTCTCCGGACCGGGCTGCAGAAAGGAAAAAGTTATTCCAACGCTATTCAAAATATTGTCGAGCTGCGCCAATCAAGCAGCACAAGAGATCGATGCAACTCGCTACGCACATTTTACAAACGATCATTTTTGTGCTTCGGCCACGGAATGCTCGCTCCTGTCGAAACGCTACAACGACAACTGTGGCCTAAATAGCGGCCTTTACACGCACGTTCTTTATCACGGGATAAAAAAGTATGGGCGCCAGAGTGCGGTAAAGTCCTCGCGCAAGAGTATAAATTTTTGTCCAAAAAGTATATCGCGCGCGCAAACCTTCGCACTGGAAGCATAGACGCCGCCGGGAGTCTGCGTCTAAAGGGAATCGCGAGGTGTTAACCGCGGACTTACGGCTCGAGTTGGCGCGTCGTACAAGCGATGGTTTTACCAGGATTGTGCAGTATTATTATATCTGTCAGACTATAGTGAACATGTTGTGTGTACTGTTGATGGTAATTATCCATACTTGTACTAAAAATGGATACACATACCAGAAATATGATGGCACATTTACGAGAAAACTACCGCGACGATTTGAAAAATTACTTACGAATGGATGGTCATCATTTGACAGATTATTAAATGGTTATTTTTACTCTGGCGCGGGTGTAAAGGCCATTTCAATCTATCGCACACGAATGCATGCATAAACAAAGTTCCCGCTTACCTGTGCGATTATTCCTGACTTTAGACGCATGTGATTACCTGCGTGCAATCGGGTACACTACACTATCGCACGGGAAAGACTGCACGTGTGGTGGACCCTATGTCTTCTTCGGCGTATGTGAACTCCACCGCTTGGACACCATAATATTCATAATCACCATACAAAAAAAAAACAGAAGCCTTTTGTCTACGCAAAAGCAATTTACAACTTACCTACCATTTTTTTAGAGTTTTAATGAGTTTTTTCCGCCATTGCAAAAATTTTCTGTAGCAATTTATAGATAAATTCAAATCATTATTAATTACCAACATAAAACAGCCTTTATTTGAACCATTTTTCTCTACAAAACAGGGTGAGAACAACCTGAATACTTTTTCTAATTATTTTTATTAAACATATTTTATTAGAAAATGTTACGCTATAAAAATCTGTATCTGTATAAAAAATTTGGATACAGATTTTTGGTTTTAAAATATTACAGGAAATACTAATTGGCAAGTTTTGATAAATATCGGTGGTTACTCACATGATGTGATATTTAGGACGGATTTCTTCACGTACCCATAGTCCTGAATAGTTATCTGTCAGATAAGTTGATTTTGTTTCCCCATTTCTGGAGTTAATAGATAATATGTGGTGATGGCAGGATGTAAAAGAGTAAGATGTACGTTTTGTATGCTTCAACCGGAAATATATTGCTTGTATGAGAATGGGCAACAAAATTTGACATATCTGACACATATACAGGACTATAAGGGCTAGTTTTTCAATACCAGTTTAAACGTTAAACGTTTTGAAGACCAGTATCCAATCAGCTTTTTGAAAATCTGACAGAAATCAAGAATAGAGCGGAGTTCCGCAGAACTTAGAAATAAACCAGTATTGAAAAACTAGCCCTAAGTATAGGTGAATAAACCAGCCCTTAATGTTAACATTAGGATGTTATTAAGAGTAGCTGTGGCTTCACGAAACTGACGTAGCTGGAAGGTTGTGTGCGGGAGATCCCAGATTTTTCTGATATCAATATACAGTGTGAAATTAAAGGAAGAAGGATTATTTGCGGTGAAATCTAAACAGTAAAAAGGATTTTTTCGGGCATAATTGCTATGCGACGTTGGTCTCCGTGATTAAGTTCCCTTTTGTTGAGTTCTCCACTCAGTTTCCATCCTTTCTCTTTGGTTTACTGTACTGACGAGGACTAATAAGTCCGAGTGTCTGTGTGAGTCTGGGTGTGTCTGGGTCTGTCTGGGTCTGTCTGGGTCTGTCTGGGTCTGTCTGGGTCTGTCTGTGTGTGTGTGTGTGTGTCTGTGTGTGTCTGTGTGTGTGTCTGTGTGTGTGTCTGTGTGTGTCTGTGTGTGTCTGGGTCTGTCTGGGTCTGTCTGGGTGTGACTGGGTGTGTCTGGGTGTGTCTGTGTGTGTCTGTGTGTGTCTGTGTGTGCGTGCGTGCGTGCGTGCGTGTGTGTGTCTGTGTGTCTGTGTGTGTGTCTGTCTGTCTGTGTGTGTGTGTCTGTGTCTGTGTGTGTCTGTGTACGATTTTGGCCAAACTAATACCAGCGTATCCTCCAGTGATTTTAAATAAGTATACTAATTTACATATCAATGGGATGAACGGTTTATGTGCTATTAGCTTTTATAGAAGCTGCTTGACAGAATCCACAGGCTTATGACATTAAATGTCAGTGTGGCAAATGTTATTATGTCAGAGAGACTGACGTTAGGTAGGGTACAGAGTGGCTCTGGATTCACAAAATTGAATAATAATTGCAAAAGTGTTCAGAAACTTCATTGTGTCAACAACGGTGTAGTCGGAAAGTTGAATGAGGGCCACCCCAGATATTTTACATTGTCATTTATTAGCAACCAAATTGCCGTTTATCTTTTAAGAAAACTAATGATGACGTTATCGCTTAAAAATAGGTGACGTCATAAATGACATTTTTACGCAATCTCCCAGCGTTTTTTGTTGAAAAATTAAATAACGCAATAATGAATTATTTTATCATTTTTTAGTTATTATCTGGGCATAGTTTCAAAATCATACCTACCCGAACATAGTGTTTACGTAACTATACAAAACAAGGTCTAAACCAATAAAATTAACTTGTGTATTAACATGTAGTAACGTGTATATTTCTTTAACCAGAAAAATCCAATACAAATGTCGGCCGGCGAGATAAAAATTACTTACCCTGGATATTCTGAATAATACTTAGCAAGTGAAACTATATTTGGAGAACTAAACAAAAACTCTCTTATTTAGATTGGAGACTTTCGCTTCTTCTTGTTTTTCGGTTCATCATTGTCACTATAATGACAATCTTTAAATGTTTTAGCCTCGTAAAGCTGCGACGAATAACTGTATCTAGCTTTTTTAATGAGACTAATCATTACCTCCAATTGTCTAACTTAGTCACTAGTATAGAAAATAAATATAACGCTTCATATAAGTTATGCGAAGTTATGCAATTTTGAGCCCACGTGGTAGTTTAAAAAAACTGTCATGGGATTTAACAATAAATCGAACAAATTGTCGTTAAATCAGCCTAACTGAATTATTATTTGTTCGCGTCATATAAATTTTGGAATAACAAATGCATAAATTATGACGACCAACCGTTCGATAAATATGAATTACGCGTCTGACACTGCTAGCTGTATTAATATAAATTGATCTGGTGATTACGTGTCCAATTAACAGAAATAAATAATTTTGACTAAAACTCATGAAAATGTCATGAATGCTTAATTTGTGTTTATTTTAAATAAAATCTAGGGCGTCCGCCATTTTCGTGGAACTCTTTCAGTGGACACAAGTCGGAACTGAAAACCAATTTATACAAGTAGGATTATTTAGTCCTACGTGAATATTAATCGTTTTCGAGAAAGATAACCCTGTTAAGCACGATAAATCAAGGTTATCCCTAGGGTCAGACTGCCCCTGTCTGCCCTTGTTATATGACAAATTTATTTTGAGCCGCAAATTATAACCGAATTACCGATCAACTTCAAATTGTTGAATCTGTCTAAATACTGAAATATTTGTGGCATTATATTTTGTATGGTGCTGTGTAAGGAAAACAGTTGCAGGTCAAATTTCACTTGTTGAAATAAAAAACTCAAATATGCTGTTATGGTTTACTGACATCAAAATTTACTTTCATGCTGTCGCACTGTGTGTGTGTCCGGTGATAAGAACCTGTAAATAACAGTATTCATATAATTTAAGATGATTATAATGCCAGTGGCGCTTAACCTTATGGGTCAAATGGGTAGATGCCTAAGCCTGGAGAGGGCAAACCCGAATTGTACATTTTTTTTCGTACAACTGATTAATCGACACAAATTAATGATTACGAAATTTATATATCTGAATTATCTAAATAGTTTTCTTCCCATTCCTGTGACGGTGTAATTAATATCAAATTTATTGCAACTTTATGGCAAGTCACCTATACTACTGGCCGGAAGTAAATCTATTACAATCGTTAACATTATTACAGGACGAGAGCAGGAACCAAAGCCCTGGCGAAAGAGAATTAATCGTTAATGAAATAAGTTAATCTTTAGTTAATGATAAAATCATTAACTTTCTTCATATTTACGTTTCGTCAGTGAAAAATTAATAAGGCTCGGTTTGACGATGATAGTAAAATCCTAAGAATACTATCATTAGACCTACTATCGAGAGAGTTCACTGTAACCTATCCATCTACACACCAGTTGAATTTGATAGCTAAATCATCGCGACACAACAGTAAATTTAGAAACGCCTTATCTTTATTTAATTGTAATAACAATAAAAGATAAAACAACGCCAAATTTTGCTAATTATATATAATATGTATTTAATAATTAATATGTAGCTTCGAAATAAAATGGTGTACCTTAGGACCGTTTTTTACTTTCCGACTAGTTCCTAGAAGGAAAGTATTGTGTAATCGACGGAAATTTTTTTTCGGGATTTCAGTGGAATACGCGTTTTGAGGTCCCTTGAATCGATTGCAATGATTTCTGGAAAATGTATGTGTGTATGTGTGTATGTATGTATGTGTGTATGTATGTATGTGTGTATGTATGTATGTGTGTATGTATGTGTGTGTGTATGTATGTGTGTGTGTATGTATGTGTGTGTGTATGTATGTGTGTGTGTCTGTATGTGTGTGTGTCTGTATGTGTGTGTGTCTGTATGTATGTGTGTCTGTATGTATGTGTGTCTGTATGTGTGTATGTGTGTATGTGTGTATGTGTGTATGTGTGTATGTGTGTATGTGTGTATGTGTGTATGTGTGTGTATGTGTGTGTATGTGTGTATGTGTGTATGTGTGTATGTGTGTATGTGTGTATGTGTGTATGTGTGTATGTGTGTATGTGTGTACGTGTGTATGTGTGTATGTGTGTATGTGTGTATGTGTGTATGTGTGTATGTGTGTATGTGTGTGCTAGTGTGCTAGTGTGCTAGTGTGCTAGTGTGCTAGTGTGCTAGTGTGCTAGTGTGCTAGTGTGCTAGTGTGCTAGTGTGCATGTGTGCTAGTGTGCATGTGTGCATGTGTGCATGTGTGCATGTGTGTATGTGTGTATGTGTGTATGTGTGTATGTGTGTATGTGTGTATGTGTGTATGTGTGTATGTGTGTATGTGTGTATGTGTGTATGTGTGTATGTGTGTATGTGTGTTGTGTGTATGTGTGTATGTGTGTATGTGTGTATGTGAGTATGTGTGTATGTGTGTATGTGTGTATGTATGTGTGTATGTGTGTATGTATGTGTGTATGTATGTGTGTATGTGTGTATGTATGTGTGTGTGTATGTGTGTGTGTGTATGTGTGTGTGTATGTGTGTGTGTATGTGTGTATGTGTGTATGTGTGTATGTGTGTATGTGTGTGTGTATGTGTGTATGTGTGTGTGTGTGTATGTGTGTGTGTGTATGTGTGTGTGTGTA
>OZ020222.1:18389458-18484458 GCA_963971325.1 Aphodius granarius | reverse complement strand
AGGAAACTCGAATGAACCAAACGGTGTGGTACTAGCAGTTTTGGCGATACCGTCCGGATTAACTCAAATTTTCGTATAGACTTTCACCAATCTACAGACCTGACACAAAATCTTTTATATGACGAACTGGGTAGCAAACGGTAATCTCCACAAGGGCACCATCCATATAGTTTCTTAGGCACCATATGTAGAGGCTATACCCAAGGACCATCGGAACGCCGAGCTATACCTTCTTGTACCATAACGTCGAATTCGGCTTTTGCGAAGCATTATGTATTCTTGATCGAGGGAAGCAGGATATGTCTGATTCAGTGCCAATCAAGAATGACATTTTAGTATTCCCTTCGCTGGTGAAAGGAGAGGGGTTGCACGTTGACGCCATTACGAGCTCCAGTTGATGTTTCCCGATACGGTAAAGCTGAGGCTGAAGCTCAACGGTTTCACGCATTTACTGGCTCTACTCCCAAAATTGAAGTGGTACCAACATTGACCTGATGGAGACTGCGAACGAGAAAGTCAAGAAGAGATCTAGAACGTGATCTGAGACGCCTCCTGCTGCTACTCTCTCGAATTCTAGAGATTTCGGTCTGCAAGGTTTGAAACTTTTGCGCGATTTCTACAACTTGTGATTGGAAGCTTGTTGCGAATGAGGTCGTAGGCTGTACCAGACTTTAGGGGTGTATAATAATTGGTTGGATTTCAACAATTTTATTGGCGGTAGCGACAAGTTGCTCTGCTGTGAGATTCCCTTGAGTCAATAATATAGCCTGCACATAAGTGGGAAGACGTTGAAGTGATAATGTGCGAAGCAGCGAATTTTGAATGGACGTACCAGCAAACGATTTTAGATAAATGTGCGATCGTCCAGTATCTACTGGTTCGGAGATAATTTACCTGACTCGCTTCTCTTCGGACCGAAACATCCGTTTTATGATTTCTGCCTTGGCAGAATAGGGGGTAAAACACTTATCAAAGCTAGCAACAACATACGAAAACTGCTCTCTCTCTTCCGAAATATGAGCCAATTAGAATGAAGCGCTGGCTTGTCAGGCCAGAATGGAACCACTTTAACCACAATGCTACTCACTTCAAGCTAAGTTTGCACGGAGTTCGGACCAAGGGAATATATCTCTGTTTTAGGGCTAGTTTTTCAGTACTGGTTTATTTCTCTACGTTCTGCTGAACTCCGTTCTATTCTTAATTTCTGTCAGATTCAGCCAAAGCTGATTGGATACTGTGTTCAAAACATCCTTGTCAGCAGTGCCGAACTCATTCGTGGGTACTAGTATTGACAAACTAGCCCTTAGGGTTTAAACCATGACCCAAATTCAGTACTGTTGTTTACTGTCTAATAACCAATCAATCTTCTCTAATCTGAGAGTTATCACGGTTACCGAGGAATTCAGTAGAATTAAACCAGTATTGAAAAACTACCTTTGTGGAAAGAGTTGGTGCAAGCCTCCGGAGATGGCGCTGTCAGAAATGTCGCGAAGAGAGGAATTCGCAATTACGATTTCTCATAGGTCAAGTTCAAATTGACGTATTGAATTAATTTTAGTTGTCAATTTATTCGCAACTTCAAACGTAGACTTTGTTGAAGTGTTATTAGAACTGTATCAATTACAAAATCTTGCAATATTTTATATTCAAATTGCGGCGAAGGAGACTATTTGGGGCTAGGGCAGACCAAATTGTTAGGAAAGTACATATAACAATCTACAATTAACAACATTCGGTAATAATGTTATTTCATTGTGCGGAAGGCAGATCTGGCAGATCAACTTATTATGAAAGTTTACATATTTATCTACAAGTAAAAGCTTAGAGATGTTTTTATGTCAATATTGCCAAAATAATAGCTACAGTCCCTTACGCACTATAGTTTTCATGCAAGAAACTGACGAAGGTCCGTACATGTTTACACTCGCTTGACGTCAAAAAGTATAAATACTTCACTTCGCGTGTAATTATAAAAATGTATAATGCATGTAATAATTTATAATTAAAAAATCTATTGTGCCTAATAATTTGGTCACGGACTGTATGTTAAACTTTCCAAGCGGTGAGTCCTAGATTTCCGGGAGGAAACCACGTCACGTCATTGACGAGGTTTCCTCTCGAAAATCTAGAACTTAGCGATGCAGACCGCGGATGTCTCCGAAACACAAGACTAAAAAATACGATTTGAGGACGGCTTTGTAATTAATCAAATTCTGATATTTGAGTTTGATTAAATAAAATCAATAAAATATGTTCAAATGAATTAATGTTGTATAGAAGGAACCCCATAGGTACTCAAAATTGCCCGAGGACCCATAAAGATCGAACGCACCACTGGGTATAGTAAAAATGAATCCCAAGTTGATACTTCATTCAGAAAATAATAAATTGAATGCAGAAAAGGGGAACAGTGCAAATTCGATATAGAATTAATTGCAATATAAAGGTTTCAAAATTGATCAAAAATCAATGTATGATCAAAGTTTATAGTTCATACATAGTGGAACCTTGAAAAAAATGGAGAACAATATTTCAGTGACTACACACTGTTTGTGAAGATGCAGAACACGAATAGAGACTCTCCCGACATAAAATATCTACTAAATTACAAGCTAACATTTATATTCTAATAATTTTTAGCTCAGACAAACTGTTTGTGCTCTAGTTGAGATGCTCATCCAAGTTCCTCATGGTGAATATTACGCGCAAAGCAGTGTAAAAGTAGTAGTTATATTCGGATATTATATTTAACGAAAAAGTTTTTTTGCTAGTGTATGTCAGTTTTATGAAGGGTTTTATCAAGGGCTTACATATTATTTAAAAAATACATATATCAAATTTACAACAACCTTTTTCTGCGACCCTAATGAATGCTAGTAAATAACATCCGAATCGTAGAGCGTAAAACTATTAAAAGCTTTAATACTAAAATTTGTCATATACAGTCCAAGATATGAGATTTGTAAAATGGGGAAATTTGGTAAAATAATGAACTTTTTCATTTTTACTTTCCGACTAGTCAGTTGGGTGAGGGCTACTCCAGATATTTTAGGTAATAAGTACGATTTGAGTCCAGTTGCTATAACTACCCAGTACTTTGAGGGTTTTCTAAAAAAGCATTATTCCTCAAAATCGGTTGAAAAAATTGTATGAATAACTTGTATGGCTCCCCGGTGAATTATTTATTGAAGGGATGAATACTTGAGACATCTTATATCTGCTGCATACGTCAGCAATATATTTAGGTCGTTGTTGTATGAAATCCATTCGTGTTCTCGATTTCTACGTAGTACGTTATGGGCTTCCTAACAAGGTATTTATTATTGACTGCGTTTACATCGTGGCGTTGCATCCGATCGAAAGTTATCCGATCGATTCGAATTGGATTAAGTCAATTCAGTTCAATCCCTACACGTCTATTCCGTGAAATTAATTTGCATTAGATCGATAAATCCCTAAATCAATTGGATTGAAAGTTGTTCTAAAGAAAGAGACAGAAAATGTGGCTAATTTCAAACTGTATATTGATATGTCAACAAGACAACCTCTATTGAAAATGGAGAACCTAAAAGCACTAAAAGCACTAAAAGCGAGACAAAAAGTAGCAGCGGTCATGCTGCAATGTTTTTATAATTTGTTAATGGTAACATACACGAACAGCAACCTCGCCTTAATGAAGTGCAAGAGGAAAGTAAAGCAAAGAAAAAGTTTTGTTGATAAGTATGTGCACTGGCCATAGGCGCGATAAGTGTCTTGAAAATCTCGTTTACACGCAGTCGTTTGCCGTCCATTAACCCGATGATTTGTTTCTCTTTGATAAGAGATAAAAATATCGTCACTTCTTGTGACGCCCAAAACTGCCTTTTCTTTGCCTCCATGTTGTTATTTCCAGGTTATTTTGTACACATAAACAAACTAAAACGTGCGGCGCTGTGATACATACGCGTCGTTTGCTAATTGACAGCATTGAGCACACTAGTGTGAAATTCGTACGCACGCAAAGGCGCGGTAGGTATACATTTGAATCGTGTTTACACCGACTTAAATCTAGCTTCAATCCGATAGAGAAATTCAATCCACCAAATGTAGCGGATTGACTTTTTTTATTCGATCCGATAAAATTCTCAATCTGTCGTGTTTATATCGCTGTTTTCTTTCGGATCTGAATATCGGATAACTTTCGATCGGATGCAACGCCACGATGTAAACGCAGTCATTGAAATCAGTTGGAAAAGAATATGAATCATTTTTATGGCTAATCATTTACGTTCATTTAACTTCTTTCTGGTAAACAATTTAGCATTTTAACGTAAATTATTTTATATAAAGCGACGAAGAACATCTACAAGTGCTTCTTCTCAATCATATGGTGTAACCTAGGATTCTAGGAAGTTCAAGAAAAATATCTAGGGTGGTCCTCAACCAACTTTCCGACTACATCGTTGGCACAATGAAGTGTCTGAACACTTTTGCAATTATTCAATTTAGTAAAGCCAGAGCCATCTCTGTTCGCTACGTACCATACATTTCTATGACAGAATTACATTTGTCATCCTGACATTTAATGTCATGGCGACGCAGGCTGTGGATTCTGTCAAACTGCATCTGTAAAAGCTGATAGCGCCTAAACCGTTCATCCCATTGATCTGTAAATTGGTATAAGTATTTAAAGTAACTAGATGGTGAGTTGATATCAGTTTGGCCAAAATCGGATAAATACCTAAGAAGACGCTTGTAACATCTGCCACTTCAGGCTATCAGATTGTCACAAAAAACACTCCAGTTCGTCCCCCGGTAATCCTAAATATGCATACCAAATTTCAGCCCGATCCGTTGTCCGTTGACGCAGTCATGTTCGCGGCCATACACACATACATACATACATACATACATTTTCCAGAAATCATCGCAATCGATTCAGGGGATTTTTTCTTTCGGCGATACAATACTTTCCTTCTAGGGTCTAGTCGGAAAGTAAAAATCTGATGTGGCCAGGCACATGACTATCATACGATACAGCCGTGTTCAGGGGGGCAATTTGGAAGTCAAAGGTCATCCGCTTACTATGATTTAATTTTTTTTTCAAAAAATGGAATGGACATAAATTATACAAAATTTTCTCTACTATAGTTTATTATTTAACTATTTTGACGAAATTACAGAAATGGCGGCTAATTTGCAAAATCGTTGAAAAATGATAAGAGTAAACCTCGAGTTCCTTTGGGCCCTTTTGGACAAAACTTCTTTCAGCTCTAAGTTTAGTCACGAAACTCGTCGCCACAAAAAACGGGTACACACACACATACACACACACACACAGACATTTTTTTGTACCTTGGTGAAACATGTTCAGGTGACCCAAAACGACATATATCCGCTAAAATCTCAATTTTTTTTTTCGACACGATTACCATACTTTGTCATACTACGTATGATAAAGTAAAAATTATTGCACGTTAACGATCTCGACAAATCATCCGTCATAAATCAGTTCGTCAGGTGACAGATTCGGGGAATTTGTATGTTTCAAACATTCTAGGAATATTTTGGCTGTTGGCTACTGAGAATATCAAAGACATAATAAACGAGGGAATGAATTTTGAACAGAGATGTTTACCAATAGCACTCCCCGGACAATTAGTGGCAACTAGGCTAGCTACCTATAATTTTGCCATAGATAGCGTTCTATTACAGGTATTCTATGGTTTGTGCCCGAAGAAACGAATAAACCTTTCTTTTTACTTTCAGACTAGTACCCTCGAAGGAAAGTATTGTACTCGACGGAATTTTTTTTGGGATTTTAGCGAAAATACGCGTTTATAAATACCATAATTCTGTATGAAAGTTACTATTCAGTTGCTAGCAAAGTGAAGTTGTTAAAAGTTACGTTTTAGTAACTTTGATAGCTAGAACACAGCTGTCAATTCTGTACGTAAAAGTTATGCAAACCCCCATTTCAATTCTGTATCAAAGTTACTATTTCAGTCGCTAGGAAAGTGACGTTGTTAAAGGTTAAAGGCCGAACCTAACTGCTGCGAACACGAACACGGACACAGACTAAACATGTACATGAACCCGAACGCGTACACGGTCACTTAATTCAATAGCGTTATATGGCGGAACCCTAACTGTCGCGTTCGCATGCTTCCCATATACGGCAATATAACTGAACTGGCGTTCGCGTTCGTGTTCGTGTTCGCAGCGGTTAGAGCTGGCCTTTAGTTTGAGTAATTTTGATAGTAACTTGACTACATTTGCCAATTCTGTATGTGTCCATTATTCAAGCGTTACTATTTTTTATTTTGACAAGAGTTATCAGCAAAGTTGTTAAATTCCGACCTGCGGATTGATTTCTATTTTTTTTTTGGCCAGTTGCTAAAAGGCATATACAAAATACCAAACATTCGAAAAGTTCTTATTCAGGAACTATCACTGTCAGTTAACAACTTTTGTGGTTGCTAACGTAAGTTGTACTGAACTCCTCTGTAACCGTGGTTACTGTCAGATTAGTGAAGACTAATTGGTTATTAGACAATCAAAAGCAGTACTGAACTTCGGTCATGGTTTAAACCAGTATTAAAAAACTAGCCCTAAATATGTATACAAAATTGCAGTGATCGGTGACATGAACGGTTTAGGCGCTATAAGCGTTTGTAGAAGCAGGTTGACAGAATAGACATCCTTCGTCGCCGTGTTGAATATTGTCAAATTTTGATAAACGTCAGTGCCACTGACATGACATTAAATGAAATATCATAACAAATGTCATTATGTCATAGAAACTGACGTTAGGTAGGGTCCAGAGTGACTCTGGCTTAACAAAATTCAATAATTGCAAAAGTGTTCATACACCTTGTTGTGCCAACGATTTAGTCGGAAAGTTAGGTGAGGGACACCCCAGATTTTAAACTTTTAACTCGTTTTCATTTTTATTTACTTTTCCCTTCTATACTTTCATTGAAGAAGAATTCACATTTAGTTCCCATGTTATGTTTATGTAAATATTAAGTATTAAAAAAGTTTTACACGTCTAATATGACGTTTTATTTACATACAAAAACTATAATATATACAATACAATATATATTATATATATTTTCAGCTAAATGGGACATTGTATATTGATAAAAATTAAATTTTCAATTAAGCCAATTTGAAACATATGCATGAGGTTCCTTTCGCTGGACAAAAGAAATAGAATATTAATACTTAACCAGAATAATTTATTACATTGTAGTATTGTATCAAATATATTTGCAGTTGTTAATTTCGACCATAATATGCACAACTTCCACATCATGTATATGGGTATATCACAAGGAAATAAATCGCTTAAATAAATGCAGTGAGTAGTTTGAGGATATAAAAGAATATTACAAATAAATTAAATTGGATCCCTCTTTTAATGTATAAAAACTCTCCACTTATGCTTCTTCTAGTGACAGCTGTGAGAAGAATAATATTCTTAGTCTACGATTGTTATTTTTTGCAGAAGAAATAGAATAAGAAGATATGTCAGCGTATTAATCATCGTTTAAAGACGGAATAGTAATACAGTTTTAAACAGGTTGTGATTTTTGTGATTCAAACGTTATATTCTTTGATTTCTATTAATTTTACATTATGTACGCCCGAGATGAGCAATCGAATACGCACCAGTACAAATATCCGCTCCTCCGTTTCTCAAAAATACCGAACTAGTAAACCCTCAGAACTGATAT
This sequence comes from Aphodius granarius, assembly GCA_963971325.1. NCBI lineage: Eukaryota > Metazoa > Arthropoda > Insecta > Coleoptera > Scarabaeidae > Aphodius > Aphodius granarius. Next base: position 18,476,737 of record OZ020222.1, on the reverse strand, counting down.
GTAGCAACAAAATTTTGATGTTTTACCAAGTAGGTAAAGTTCAAAAAAAATATATAAAATGGAATAAGAATGGAGTGGATGATCAACAAACAGTTGCATAAATAATGCCAACAAAAGCAAATAATTTCTTAATATGTCCGTTCACTGCTTTAATACGTTAGTTGGAAGCATTGCATATCTGAGACTGGACAGTGATCAAAACAAATAAGTGGCTTCCTCAAATACACATTTTGATGCACGGCAAAACCAGGAAGCTACTCATTCTCTAAGTATGTGATTCTGGTCGCAAAAGCTTTCGTCCTTAAAAATAACGAAGAAGCAATGCATCGGTATAGCCTTTCTATTTTAAAATGTTAGGGTTCATATTCGTGTTTAACATGCTCAGAAACAGTATAAAATATTCTAAATTACTCTTGTAAAAAATCGATTTTCTTTTCAATTAAAGCTATATCAAATGTGGACCATAAATATTCTCGACTTAGTAATTTTTCGCACTGTAACATGACCAAAGCGATCATATAAGCTTGGGATTTTTGTACATAGAACAAATCTTACTTGTCACTGATGTATTGAGAGACGCACCACTTATGTTACTTGTTAATGTTTGATTCCTATACAAGAAAAACCAAATTAATGCAGGTACCCGAGAAATCGATATAAGTCGTTTAAATGCAATTGGACGAATATATTCATAACATATATTCATAATGTGGGCATCGTAAACGACTGAAAAATAGATTCCTCTTATTTTTCGTTAATAAATTAACATTGTCACACTTACATACTACTGGATATACATTCAAAATCCCTTGTCGCGTTGAAAATCGTCATGATAGCAGATACGCGCGCTTGGTCCCTTCGTCCTGGACTTTCCACCTCTTCCCTCCTTGGACTTTTTTGGCATCAGAGTCACTATTACGCCTAAAAGTATCAATTCCATAACTATGACTAACATAATTCCTTTATATCTGCCGAAAGAGGAATAAGGGATTTTTTCGCATAAAAGTGTGTAATGTCACCATAACACTTATTATTATTTGCGTTTTTGGCGCTTGTCACGAATGGACACGACCCGCCCATCAATAGCAACCCAACTTGTGAAATTTTTATTTGATTTATAAACTCGGCCACTAGGATCTAAAGAAATGTAATACAAATCCACATTGCTTAAATCCCGATGTCCAGTTTTTAACGCACCGTGCACACAACGCAAAAGTCAATGCAAACATGATGTACACATAACCGTAAAATAACGTCAGCATGTATTATACCGCAAGGGGAACTGAATGTGTATTGGAAAAAAAAGTAATTTTTTACAAATGTACAAATGATATGTTTGTAAAAAAATCAGCGATATTGTATACATCCATTTACAGATTTAAGACTGACCAGAGATTTTTTGCTGATAAACGATAAAATCCGGGAAAAATCCCTATGAGAAAATATTAACCATATTAAATTTCAATATAAGTGCACGAGACTCTCCATTACACCACTAAAAATACTTGCGGGAACTTCAATCATAGTACAATTACTTCGTTGAATGGCCAGACTTCTGAATCTAATTATCCAAACCCTAAAAGTAGCGTAGTGTCATTAGTGCGTGCCGAATTATTGCTCAAAAACTTTTCTTCGATATAATTTAATTTATTTACTCTCTTACTTCACATTTGAAGATACATTCTACAAGCAAATCGTCGGAACGCCGATGGGTTCTCCCCTTAGTCCAGTTTTGGCACAGTTAGTAATAGATTCTCTGTTGGAGGAATGTGTCAGAAAGCTGTCTTTTGATTTACCCGTCTTATACAGAGTGTCCCACCTAAGCTGCCTCGGTCCATAGCGGACTTATAATTGATTTTTACTTTCCGACTCCTAGAAGGAAAGTATTGTAATCGACGGAAAAAAATTGAGATTTTAGCGGAAATACGAGTTTTGGGGTCCCCTGAATCCATTGCAATGATTTCTGGAAAATGTATGTCTGTACGTGTGTATGTGTGTATGTGTGTATGCATGGATCGGGCTGAAATTTTACATACACGAGTTATATCCTGGATACCACACGTGGACCAAGGAATGTGCTGCTTGCAGCATCAGCACTATAGCGATAGACTAGAATAATATACAAGGCCGCACACGCTAGATAAGAACAATTGTTATTGTACGTAGTATCTATAATAATTCATTGTACTTAGTGTTAACTTAATTTTGTATCCGAAGTTATCGTAAATAAACATTTTTTTTTAAATTCAACTGAAACAACGAATTTAACTGGCGCAGTCGATGAGGATTTTTGACCACCGCAAAAGAGGATAAAAATTTCCAAATTTGTGGGTGAACATTTATTCTTCGGGTCGAAGAACCAGCGGTAGTTCGGTGCAAGGTGAAGGTGAACGCAAAGTGCAGACTGTGAGGATAAAACATTCCAACCAGTGCGACGACAGACCGGGAAAGAAGAACCAAAACGATCAAATTCTCGTGGAGGTGCCCGCTATCGTCATAGAAGATAAGAAGACGGCCGGACGGATCAAAATTTCCAAAAGGTGCAACTTTTGAGAGGGAAAACGTCAAAGTGATCAAAATCTCGCCAAGACGCCCACCAAGGTTATAATTAAGAGAACAAAGAAGCCAAGAAAGGCAAAGAAGAAACGAGAAAGCCAAGAAAGGCAAAAACAAGAAGAAACAAACCCAAACAATTAGGATTAAGGAATGCTACTCATCGTACTAATACTGTAAGTACCAAATTTTACTTTTATGAACCCTGACGAACTTGCTGACGCACTCGCCGACGTCCTAAGTACTATTCAAATAAACAACAACACCCAAATGGCTCCACCACAACCTGTACAACAACAGCAACAAGTGCAACAACAACAACCCCAACAGCCACCGCATCATCCCTATACAAGATCATCAATAACCCAAGCAGAGATAACTACAATACCAACTTTTAACGGAGATCCCAACACGTTATCCTTATATGTCGACGCTTGCGAAGATCTGCTAAGGACTTATGCTGATGTTAACAATGTTGCTAATCCGATAAATCCTTATCTGATTAAGATAATAAAATCCAGAATCACAGGGGAAGCACAGGCGCTTATTGGATCCAGAAATCTACACACATGGCATGAGATCAAGAGTCTACTGGAATTATCTTTTCTTGATCAAAGATCTGAAGACTGTCTGCTTAACGATTTAACAGTGGAATGTCCGAGGAAAAATGAGAACCCGTATTCCTATGGACAAAGAATTAAAAGCATTCTTAACCTGCTTTTAACTAAAATGCAATCTGTTACACCAGCGGATCTTATTCCACTAAAGACAAGTTTGTATATGAACTCAGCATTGCAAACTTACAAGAGAGGACTTATGAAATATGGAAATCTAGGGGAATTAATGTACCTTAAAGACCCAAAAACTATGGAACAAGCAATGTCAGAAGTATTGGAATACCAGAACTGGCAATACCGTTGCGGAAAATCATCAGCTCCACAACATCAAGTGAAGAATCAGAGTCAAATCATCCCTGGACACATGAGGACACCATCAACCAGTAATTCCTTTCCACACTACTACAAGCCACAAATTCCTTCTCAGCAATTTCCACAACAACAGTTTTTACCTAAACAATTCTTACCCCAACAGTATCAACCCCAACCTTTCCAAAGACAACAGTTTCAACCTTTTTATGTAAATCAACCTTCTCAATCCCTACAAAGATACCAATCACAATTTCCACAACGATATCAACAGCAATTTCCTCCTAGACCAAAACCACCCTCCTTCAAATTCAATAAATCACCAGGACAACTAGCAGAGAAAAGACAACCGAGACAGACACCCATGGAAGTCGATCGTTCAACCTTAGGAAAAGTGAAGATGACACCATTTGGACCATCATACCCTCAAAATAAATTTATGAAGAACTCCACCAGCAAGAAGAAGAGGACGAGGAAGAAGAGTACCACCAGTACCTTTACCCAAATGTCTCCAGTCCGGAACAGCATCATATGGAACCATATGTGTGGGAACCAGAAGAACAAGATGAAGATGAAGATGAAAATTTTCGGGAAGCAGCCTCAACCACCAAGACAACATAGCAGTAAATGAAGATTTACCAAAATTACCCGACCACATCGAGTTTAACCACCAACATGCTATCCGTTTACCTTATATTTTTATCCCTGAAATCAATGGAAAATTCCTAATTGACACAGGCGCATCCGCATCCTCAATTTCTAACCAATTGGCTCACAATGAATTTTCTGAATTTATTCAATATTCACCATTTTCTGTCACAACTATGCATGGTACAACTCACCATGACTATATCCTAGATATCCCATCCCTACGTACATTCAATGCACCCAAGCAACGTCACAGATTCAACATCGTGGACTTCTCCAAGAAATACGATGGTATCATTGGACTACGTTTAATGGAACAAATGGACGCAGTGATAGACTTCAAACGCAAAGTACTAAAAACCAAATTTACCACGATTCCACTACACTTCGAAGATCCCAGATTATCTATTGGATCGAGAGAAAGAAGATTGGTGAAGATCCCTGTGGATAGAAATCTTCAAGAGATCGTCATCAACCATCAACAAATAACTCCAGGAGTCGAAATAACACCTAGCTTAACAACATCTCAAGATTATCAAGCATTGGTAGAAGTCATCAACTACAATGAACATCCACTCCACATCAATTTAGACAAGCCCATAAAATCTGAAATCTATTTTATGAACCAACAAGACCAGGCAGAAGATTGTTATCAACACTACAATCCAGAAGTGATCCAGCAAATGCAGAAGCAGAACGTAGAATCAAAATTGCGACTATCCCATCTGAACGAAGAAGAAAAGAAAGCAATTAAAGGTTTAATTCGAGAATATATGGACATCTGTCATGATGATAGATTACCTCTATCATTCACATCAAAAATCAAACATCATATTCGACTGAAAGATGAGACGCCCATCTACATGAAGCCTTACAGAAAATCACCACTACAGCGTGAAGAAGTTAATAAACAAGTCAAGAAATTATTAGAACAGAAGATAATACAAGAAAGTTGCAGCCCATGGTCAGCTCCAGTAGCAGTAGTCCCTAAGAAACTCGACGCATCAGGAATCCAAAAATATAGAATGGTCATAGACTACCGAAAAATTAATGAAAAGACAATTGAAGATAAATATCCAATCCCGAACATCAACGACATCTTGGACAAACTAGGAGGAGCAAATTATTTCACCACCCTTGACTTAGCATCCGGATATCACCAAATTGAAATGGAAGAACAAGATCGAGAGAAAACTGCATTCAGTACAGAAGAAGGACACTTTGAATTTACAAGAATGCCGTTTGGACTAAAAAACGCACCAGCTACTTTCCAAAGAGTGATGAAACACATACTCAGAGGATTGTGTTGTGACGTATACCTGGATGATATCATCATATACTCCACATCTCTTCAAGAACACATAGAAAATCTGAAAAAAGTGTTCGATCGATTGAGAGAATCAAACATGAAGATCTCTCTAGATAAGTGCGAGTTCCTGAGAAAAGAAGTTGCATACCTGGGACATATCATCACCCCAGAAGGAGTCAAACCAAACCCGGATAAAATAGAAGCAGTGAAGCGATATCCAATACCAAGAACACAGAAAGAAATTAAGGCATTTCTTGGACTATTGGGATACTATAGAAGATTTGTCAAAGATTTTGCGAAGATCACTAAACCTATGACAAAACTTCTGAAGAAAGGAGCAAAAGTAGAACTGACGGAAGAATATAAAAAGACCTTTGAACTATGCAAGAACATCTTATGCAACGAATCAGTTCTAACATATCCAGACTTCACAAAACCGTTCATCGTTACCACCGATGCAAGCAACGTAGCAATTGGAGCAATCCTATCACAAGGACCAATCGGAAAAGATCAACCAATATCATACGCATCAAGGACATTGTCAGAAACGGAACAAAAGTACTCAACTATAGAAAAAGAACTTTTGGGAATAATCTGGGCATGTAAAAAATGTCGACACTACATTTACGGCCGAAGGTTTACCATAGTCACGGACCATAGACCATTAGTTTGGTTACAGTCATTAAAAGAACCAAACATGAAGCTACAAAGATGGAAAATTAGGCTCAGCGAATACGATTACGATATCGTTTACAAAAAGGGAAAAGCTAACAAAAATGCCGATGCATTATCAAGAATAGAAATCAATCACCTGGAAGAAGATGACCTCTTATCAACAATACCTTTGATTTCAACAGAAGATTTTGACGCCAATATTGCAGACATTATTCGAGAAATAGAAGAGCTTGCTGAAAAAGAAAGACCAGGATCATCAGCACCAACATCAGGACCTATTGGCAAGAAAAGGATCAACAAGGATCAACCACCAGAAGTCGTAGAAGTACTAAGTGAATCAAGCGAATCTCGCCATAGTAATATAAATGTGGAACCAGCCCAATCAATTCCAATCACAGAGATGGCAATCGACACCCAAAAATTTCAAGTTTTTATCGAATCACACATTTATCCAACAACTGTTCATAATGACAAAAAAGAAGGTAGAAACATATACCATGTGAAGATCAACAAGGAGAACATAGACGAAGAATTATTCAAAATCATGCGAGACATCATGCCAAAAGGAAAATATTACATCTACACTAATGATGAGATCTACAGACAATTATGCAACATTTATACCGAACTTTTTAACGACAACGGACCCAAATTGTACAGGTGTACAGGTGTACGAAGAGGGTACAAATATTGGAAACAGCTGAAGAGACGATAGAAGCCATAATGCAACAACATGAGGGCAAAACAGATCACCGAGGTATAAATGAAACATTAAAACAACTAAAAAGAAGCTACTATTGGCAGCACATGCATACGGATGTCACTAACTATATTAATAAATGCGAGATCTGCAAAAGAAACAAATTTCTCCACAATTTCAATACATTGGTCTTAAAGAAAATAAATACTTTGTCTCAAATAAAATTTGTAAACCATTAAGTAAAACTAAATTTCTTTGTAATCATGAGTTAGAAAATTATTTATCTGAAAACGCACCATGCGAAATTCATATTATTCAAATGGATAGTAATTATAAAAATTGCATCTATCACTCCTTTAATTTAAAAGATATTGAAATTAGAAATATTGATAATAACATAAAAATTTTACTCAGTCCAACTGAAAATAAATTAATAAGAATTTGTCAACAAGATAAAGACACCCAAATTGTGAAAGGTACTTATCTGATAAGAAATATTAATAATTGCATTTTTTCTATTAAAGAACAAATTATTCGTAATTTTAAAACATTACTTAAAACTGAAATTAAATTAATTCCTTTTCAATGGCAACACAATCAGATAACTACGCTTAATCTTACACAACCAAATTTTGTAAACATTTCTAAAACTATTGATGCTCAAACAAAACTGATAGAATCTATTACGTTTTCTCAACATTATTCCACTACTAAAGACTTTGTATTGTACTCAGTTATTACAATAATATTTTCTGTTTTTGTATTCATAGCATGTCGCAGATATCTTTCCAACTGCCGACAACAAGCCGACATCACCAACAATGATACGGCCACAATGGACTCTTATGCCAACCAGGCATATCCCTTGCAAGAAATACCATCTCACTTGTAATCGACGGTATTTTTGCAGCTGGCCGTGGAGGAGTTATATCCTGGATACCACACGTGGACCAAGGAATGTGCTGATTGCAGCATCAGCACTATAGCGATAGACTAGAATAATATAAAAGGCCGCACACGCTAGATAAGAACAATTGTTATTGTACGCGCGAGCCTTCGTAGTATATATAATAATTCATTGTACTTAGTGTTAACTTAATTTTGTATCCGAAGTTATCGTAAATAAACATTTTTTTTAAATTCAACTGAAACAACGAATTTAACTCACGTATTTAGAATCACCAGGGGACGAACTGGATTGTTTTTGGTGACAAAAACCGTAAGTGGCAAATGTTACATGCGTTTTCTTAGGGATTCATCCGATTTTGACCAAACGGACACCATCTCATCCTGCAGTCGTTTTAAATATGTGTACAAATTTATAGATTAATGGGATGAGCGGTTTAGGCGCTATTAAGGTTTTTATACCGATCTGTTTGTGACGTATTGGAAGACTGACGTCATATGTGGCAGCTGACACGTTTTTATTACCTGTTTATATTATCACCCGGCCGGCTATTGAAGAATAAATAAACAAGTAGAGAAATTTCGCAGCAAAACACATGGATATATGACAGTATACTATGGTATATTATAGTTATTTGTATCGAATGTGTTGTTGCTCCCTACATAGTACATATTATTATTATCTTACGAACATTCGCTTTTGGTGTTTCGCCCTCTATAGTCTATACGTTTAGAGAGTTTATAAATGTAGATCTAGAAGCAGTTTGACAGAATCCACAGCCTTCGTGGTTGTATTGCAAATTGTCATATTTTGACAAACGTCAGTGCCACTGACATTACATGACATTAAATGTCAGTATGACAAATGTAATTCTGTCACTGAAACTGGCGTTTCTTTGTTAAATTTTAATGGTACTTTGATAAGGATACATTATGTCTAAGTGGCTTGGTTTTTTGAACAACATGACAATTTTCGAAAAAAATGCACTCGCAGAGTCTTTTAAATTTGGAAATATTTACGAAACTGTGAAAGATGCGGTTTTCAGTTTACAGGTATTATGGTGCCTATCTTCAACGGTTTTGGAGATATTCCCAATTGTTCACTTTTTCACGATAGAAACGTATTGCGCAGCAGGCTTGGGACCGGTAAAATGCGAAGCGAAAGTGGCCGACGCTTGGCAATTTAATTAAATGTTGCAGTAGGCTTGAAAAAAAAAACTAGGTAAACTGTCATTAGTGTTCTAAGGATTAGAACTAGTGTTCAAAGTATTGTTTGTTAACATAACAATGAAAAATGTCGCTTACGCAAACAGAATTAGTAAACTCCAGTGTGCCGAAGATTTACTAACTTTTTTTTTTTTTAATTTAATTTCCTTTCAATTTTATGCGGCTCTTCACGGTTTCTGAGATATTCCCGATTTTTCAGTTTTTCACGATAGATACGTATTGCGTAGTAGCCCTGGGACCGCTAAAATGGGAAGCGAATGTGGCCGACGATTCGCAATAATATTAAAAGTTGCAGTAGGCTTGGAAAAGTAGGTAAACTGTCATTTGTGTTCCATGCATTATAACTGGAGTTCAAAGTATTGTTTGTTAATATAACAATTAAGATGTCGCTTATGCAGTCAGAATTAGTAGATATAGTTTTTGTTCTCGGAAAATGTAACAAGAACGCTTTGTTAGCGTCAATAGTTTACGCATAATAACATCCAGATAGAATGCATCCAAATGGGAGGACTGGGTCCGTAAAACATACAAAGCGAAACCGTAATAAGGCCGTACTTACGGAGGAAAATCATTTGCACATATTGCTAACTGTACCAGAGAATGCAGAGTTAAGTGTGCGCGAAATAAGTAAAAGGACTGACATCAGTAAATCTTCGGTACACAGGATGTAACTAATTCTGACTGCGTAAGCAACATTTTTAATTGTTATGTGAAAAAACAATACTTTGAATACCAGTTCTAATGCTTAGAAAACTAATGACAGTTCACCTAGCTTAGTGTTTTCCAAGCCTACTGCAACTTTTAATACAACTGCAAAGCGTCGGCCACTTTCGCTTCGCTCTTACCGGTCCCCAGCATGCTGTGCAGTACGTTTCTATCGTGAAAAAGAGAAAAATTGGGAATATCCTCAAAACCGTTGAAGATCGATACCATGATACCTGTATAAAATTGAAAGGAAATTAAATTTTACATCCGGTTATGCAAAAATGAGTATATTGTTCCATTTAAAAAAATCAAGTTATCCATGATTGAAACGAACAAAATTTACAGACGCTATAATTTTCTAATAGCGGACGTGTGTTCTTTTATGCTTTCTATCTTTCACAGTTTCGGAAATATTTCCAAATTTAAAAGACTCTGCAAGTGCCATTTTTTTAAATTGTCAAGTAGTTCAAAAACGATGCCACTTAGACATATTGTATCCTGATCAAAGTACCATTGAAATTTAACAAAGAATCCAAAAGTGCAATAATATACAGGGTATTCTATTTAAAATTGACAAAAAAACAAAGTTGATACCTATTTCCGGTATAAGCGGATGTCCGCCATCACTGAAACTAATTTTAAAATGTGTGGAATATGATTCGATGCAACTTTTATCTGAAACATTTTTATAAAAAATCAATAATAAGTCGGCTATGGACCGAGGCAGCTTAGGTGGGACAGTGCCAGTCGAGGTGGATGAAATACTAACGTTTTTTAACAACTGCAACCCACATTTACAATTTACTGTTGAAACTGGAACTAATTACGGTGTACCATTTCTAGGCACCAGAATAATAATACATGAACCAACGACTAACAATCATTCCTTCAATCAAAAAAGAAATACAATATTGGCAATGAGCAGTAGGGTGGTATGCGTCAGTGATCCGTCTTTTGTTGAGACTAATTTGAAAGAATTGAGTGAGATGTTTATCATCAACGGTTACCCAAAGTCATTAGTAAATAAAATTATTTTTAGTACTAGTAGTTGAAGGCCAAACTGATGACGGATTTCTACTCGTTCAACGTTTTGCAGTGTCTTTAAATAAATAATAATAAATTGTAATCAGTGCTGTAAGTATACGATTTTTTGATATTAATTTACCTAGGGTTGCTTTTATTTTTCTAAATAAGCATTTTATCATAGGAGGATTTCTTTCATTAAATATATGGCATTTTGTTTCCACACTTTCCATGAATAAAAAAATAAATTCAAAATATCTATTAGTGTTTTAGAAAGTGGTGTAGGTATAGAGAACCCTGGTATCGATTGATAGGGTAAACGATAAAGCCTTGAGTCCCAAAAATAAACAATTTAAATTAAATTGTGCGTTTTAATTTATATTAATAAGGCTAAAGTGAAGAAGATTAACTTACAATATATATATATATATATATATATATATATATATATATATATATATATATATATATATATATATATATATATATATATATATATATATATATATATATATATATATATATTACGGGATGTCGACTGGAGACTTCAAATAAAACTACTCTTTCTGCATAAGTCGAGCTTTCGGTGCCTTTATTTTATCACCTTCTTCAGGACACTAAAATATTATTACAAAACACAACATTATAAAAGAAAATCTTACAATTATTAATGAATTTCATGTAAAAGAGACAAACACAACCTAACTTACGTTGCAAGCGAGGTCATTAGTAAAATCTTGTCAACGAATTCTCGAACGAATAAATACACAAATTTTAAGGACATCTAGTATGCTGCACACTTAATTCGGAGCCCCAATCAGCCGTCGTCGCCTTGTTGCGAGCCTTCTAGAACATTCTTTCTCGGTCGCGTTCTTCCGGGACGCTAAGGTCATATGGTGAGTGTCCGCCATTTTGTGACGTCACACTTCCCTTCCGTAGGTTTGAATTTTTGAATTCAAATCTGGCGGTAAACGTCGACCAAGTCAGAATGTTATGGCTTCGTTGTATAAACTGTCAGAGTGGTTTTGGTGGTCATTTTTATCTAATTCAATTACATACGTGTATAAGGCGCTTAGGTCTTGTATATCTGATCTTTTGTTTAGTACATCCTCAGTCGTGTGTATGTGGTACATCTCTAGGAAAGAGCGTTTGTTGTAATTTGGTTCAATGTCCAGTATCTTTACTTCAAGAAGACCACACGATTAGGTATTCGTGTGGTCTTCCTTGTGGACATGTGTGGCTAGCATACATCTATCTGGTTCCTTTGAGCAGTCGCTTCGATGTCCTGCTAATCTCCCCTTTAGCCGTTGAGATGTCTGGCCAATGTAGAACTTTTGGCAGTTCGCACACTGCAGTCTGTATACTACATTCGCTTGTAGAAGGGTGGGTGTCTTGTCTTTTAGTCGTGTGTACACTTCTGAAACTGTTTTAATCTTCCTCACTGCAATTCTCATTTCCTTATTTCTAAAAATGTTTATTATTTTAGTTGTTAAGTCCGGTATATCCATAAGTACGCAATACCTCAGGCTTTCCGCCCCAATATTTGGTTCCGCTCCCTGATCTGTGGGTTGTTGTGTGTTTGCCGTTATGTAGAGTAAATTCCTGACCAGTCCTCTTGGATACGAGTTGTTCAAGAGTATCTTCTCAAACTTCCTCATGTTAGCCCCCAAGTATCTTTCATCACTAATTGCATGGATTCTCTTTTTCATTTCTTTAATAAAATTTACTTTGATTTTTATTGAATGACTCGAAAGATAGTTGATATATCTACCTAAGGAAGTCGCTTTTTGGTACCAATTTAGAATTAATCTTCCATCTGCTATTCTCACCACTCTTGTATCCAAGAATGGCACGGAATTTTGCTGATCCTCTCGTTCCACCGTGAATTGGATGTGTTCGTTGTACCCATTGAAGACTTGTACGATTTCATCGATGCCATCTTCAGGCACTGCCGTAATAAATCATCCACAAACTTTTTGATAAAAGGAACCTGATACGATAACTTCGGTAAGCTTTCTTCTAAGAGGTTGTCCATTATGTATTGAGATAGGATGGGACTTAGTTCTGAACCCATAGCACAGCCCATCACTTGTCTGTAATGAACTCCATTATATACACAATAGCTGTCGTCTAATACAAACTTCACCAACCTCCAGAAGTGGCTCTCGCTCATTCCTCTCGCATGGACCTCTATGTTCTCCCATTTTTGACTCAATACCTGCTTCACCAAGTTCTGTGTAATATTTCCGAACAGGTTTATCACATCTAGCGATATCACCCTATAGTTCGGTGGTATCGATACGTTTTTCATGAATTCAGCAAAGGTAAAGGTGTCACCAACATAGTAGTCGTTTTCCCTTTCATAAGCAGTATCTAGAATTCTTGCTACGAGCTTGGCCGTAGTTTGGATAGGACTCTGTAGGCCTGAAACAATCGGTCTAAGCGGGATATTTTGCTTATGTAATTTAGGGTTACCATAAATCTTTCGACAGCTTGTGTTGTAAGTTTTATACTTCTTCGCTTCTTCCTTCGTTATCATTTTCTTTGATTCAAGCTCCGCTAGCAGTTTGTTTGCCTTTCCCTGAATTGTCTGCGTGGGATCTGATGTCAACCTCCTGAAGTTTGTGGTGTCTCCCAAGATATCCATCATTTTTGTGTTATATTCCTCCTTCCACATTACCACCGTAGTACCTCCCTTGTCACTCTGTAACGTGATCACCTCGTTATGTTGTTTTAAGAATTGTTTGGTAGATTTTAACATTTTATTAAGTGGCACGAGTTCTGGGGATTTATTCGTTAGGTGATTAGTGATAATATTTGTTACCTTTGCTCTATATAGGTTTTTCTTATCGTCATCCACTTGGTGTATAATTTGCTCCACCTCCGCAAGTAATTTCCTTACTGGTATCTCCTCTCTTTTTACAGGTATTGCAAATTTTGGACCTAACGATAGTATGGTATTTACCTCCTCTGGAATCTCCAATGTTGTCAAATTTTTTTCAGCCAATTTTCCTGTGTCCTGACAGCCTCTGTTTGTTCCTCTTCCAATTTCTTGATCTTCTGTATATTGGCGTCTTTTATTCTTCGAAACCTCACTCCAAATCTTGTTGTTTGCCGTATTCTGAATTCTCGGATAATGTGACCACACACACGACCCAAACTGATGATTATAGCTTCTTGCTCCTTTTTTAGACGGTTCAATTTATTAATTGTGTACTGAATTTCGAAGTTTAGTAGCTTTTTTATTACCTGTTCATTGAACGCTTCCATTCTTGACATTAATCTGCGACCACCCTCTCCATACAGCTTGAATAAGTTCTTCGTGTTCTGTGCGATGTGTCTCGGTCTTAGCCCTTTTCTCTTATATTCGTGCAGGAATACTCGTCGGTTCATCGTTGCTGCAATCTTGTTGTTAAGTTTGCTCCATTTCTTTAGACGCTGTGCTGTCTCGACGCCATAGCGTGTTGTTATAGATTGATAAAACCCCATCATTGACTTACTTTGATTTAATAACTGTCGCTATTTAATGGAAAATTATTACGGGATGTCGACTGGAGACTTCAAATGAAACTACTCTTTCTGCATAAGTCGAGCTTTCGGTGCCTTTATTTTATCACCTTCTTCAGGACACTAAAATATTATTACAAAACACAACATTATAAAAGAAAATCTTACAATTATTAATGAATTTCATGTAAAAGAGACAAACACAACCTAACTTACGTTGCAAGCGAGGTCATTAGTAAAATCTTGTCAACGAATTCTCGAACGAATAAATACACAAATTTTAAGGACATCTAGTATGCTGCACACTTAATTCGGAGCCCCAATCAGCCGTCGTCGCCTTGTTGCGAGCCTTCTAGAACATTCTTTCTCGGTCGCGTTCTTCCGGGACGCTAAGGTCATATGGTGAGTGTCCGCCATTTTGTGACGTCACACTTCCCTTCCGTAGGTTTGAATTTTTGAATTCAAATCTGGCGGTAAACGTCGACCAAGTCAGAATGTTATGGCTTCATTGTATAAACTGTCAGAGTGGTTTTGGTGGTCATTTTTATGTAATTCAATTACATACGTGTATAAGGCGCTTAGGTCTTGTATATCTGATCTTTTGTTTAGTACATCCTCAGTCGTGTGTATGTGGTACATCTCTAGGAAAGAGCGTTTGTTGTAATTTGGTTCAATGTCCAGTATCTTTACTTCAAGAAGACCACACGATTAGGTATTCGTGTGGTCTTCCTTGTGGACATGTGTGGCTAGCATACATCTATCTGGTTCCTTTGAGCAGTCGCTTCGATGTCCTGCTAATCTCCCCTTTAGCCGTTGAGATGTCTGGCCAATGTAGAACTTTTGGCAGTTCGCACACTGCAGTCTGTATACTACATTCGCTTGTAGAAGGGTGGGTGTCTTGTCTTTTAGTCGTGTGTACACTTCTGAAACTGTTTTAATCTTCCTCACTGCAATTCTCATTTCCTTATTTCTAAAAATGTTTATTATTTTAGTTGTTAAGTCCGGTATATCCATAAGTACGCAATACCTCAGGCTTTCCGCCCCAATATTTGGTTCCGCTCCCTGATCTGTGGGTTGTTGTGTGTTTGCCGTTATGTAGAGTAAATTCCTGACCAGTCCTCTTGGATACGAGTTGTTCAAGAGTATCTTCTCAAACTTCCTCATGTTAGCCCCCAAGTATCTTTTATCACTAATTGCATGGATTCTCTTTTTCATTTCTTTAATAAAATTTACTTTGATTTTTATTGAATGACTCGAAAGATAGTTGATATATCTACCTAAGGAAGTCGCTTTTTGGTACCAATCTAGAGTTAATCTTCCATCTGCTATTCTCACCACTCTTGTATCCAAGAATGGCACGGAATTTTGCTGATCCTCTCGTTCCACCGTGAATTGGATGTTTTCGTTGTACCCATTGAAGACTTGTACGATTTCATCGATGCCATCTTCAGGCACTGCCGTAATCAAATCATCCACAAACTTTTTGATAAAAGTAACCTGATACGATAACTTCGGTAAGCTTTCTTCTAAGAGGTTGTCCATTATGTATTGAGATAGGATGGGACTTAGTTCTGAACCCATAGCACAGCCCATCACTTGTCTGTAATGAACTCCATTATATACACAATAGCTGTTATCTAATACAATATATATATATATATATATATATAAAAGAAAAATTAATTATTTGCGGTGTAATTTAAACAGTAAAAGTACTTTTTCGGGCATAACCGCTAACTAAATGCAACCGTAGACACGTGTTTCGGACTTATTAGTCCTCGTCAGTACGGTATAGCCAAAGAGAAAGGATGGAAACTCAATGGCGAACTCAACAAAAGGGACCGTAATCAGGGAGACCAACGTCGCCAATTGGAGCTTCAGTCACGACATCCTCGGATTGAGGATATGACGCAACGTCGCAACGTCGTCAAATAATCGTTTTCCTTCATAGTACCTGGGCTATTATTATATGTTGTTGCTCAACTTTCGACAAATGTTGTTAACGAATTGGAATTAGAAAATGTAGATTCATGGACTGCGCTAAAAACTAAATTAAAGCAGTATTATTCTGATATTAAACATTTGACTTAAGACAAAATTTCAATGAAACCATAACTGATTATTTTAAACGAGTGGAAAAGGTACAAAATGAATGTATTCAATCAGAAATTTCCGGTTGTAAAAATCCAGATGATCTACCCGGATTAAAGCGAGCTATTCAGAATACCGCTTTACGACGGTTTATCAATCATTCGAAACCAGAAATTTCTCAAATGCTTCGGGCACGCGAAATCAAATCACTTGGGGAAGCCTTCAATATCGCGTTACAAGAAGAAAAATTATTAAATTATACCAAACATAAAAATATTCTTTACTGCTCAAATTGTAAAACCAATACTCATTCTACTTTCACTTGCCGTAATAGAAATAAACCTCGTACACAAAACAATGCTCAGCATAATCCGAGGTCAAGTTCGCATACCACTTTCAATAATAAATTCTGCAACTTTTGCAAAAAACAAGGACATCTCATAACTGAATGTTATCGACGGCCACAAAATAATAGCAATAGGAATCCGCGTGTGAATTCTTTAAATGTTCACCGCACGGTAGAGTCGAACGCCCCTTTACCAAATCAAGTGCGTTAAGAGATGTTCAATGGCGAAACCGATATTTCCATAAATTTAGACCACATATTTCACAAGAAAATTCACAAAATTCATCACAACTTGTTTCTCAAAGCTATTCAGACTTCGATAATCTTGACGATGAATCAAATTCTTATGATGAAAATCTGGAAAATGTATGTGAAGGTAAAAAACATCACTTTTAATTTACTAAATTCACCAAAACATAAAGTTACATTCTTGGTTGATACTGGCGCTACAGTTTCTATTATTAAACATACTTCGTTAATTGCATCAGATACTCGAGTACAAGTAGACCCAATGGAATTAATAGGTATTAATCCAGAACAATATATGACAACCTTAGGATCAACAATTTTACAGCTTACATTAAAAAATTTAAGAATATCTCATAAAAGTCAAATTATAAAAACAGATCAAATTGTTTTACCTGACGAAATTGATGGGATCATCGGAAATAACTTTTGTGAAAAACATAAAATGATTATTGATTATTTAAATAAACGATTTATTATTAATAATGTTGCAGTAAAATTTCATAATACAATAAAAAATGTGGCAATGTTAACAAACCCTTCAAAAATCAAAAGAAATAATCCTACAATCATTTCAACAAGTATACAAAAATTTTTTTTTCAACAGAATTATAAAATAATTTCTTTATCCAATTTAATCGAACCTAAAAATTGTGAAATTATCTCACACTTAAATTACAAAGAAAAAGATACTTTATTAAATTTATGTACCAAATATTCACATTTATTTCATTTAAAAGGCGAATATTTAACATCAACAGATACTTTAAAACATACGATACATACAGAAAATGATATTCCCATATCGTGCAAAATATATCGTTATCCAAAAATTCATGAAGATGAAGTTAACAGGCAAATTTCAGAAATGCTTCACAATAATATAATTCGACATTCAAAATCACTTTATTCAAGTCCAATTTGAGTAGTTCCAAAAAAATTAGATTCATCAGGTATTCAAAAATGGAGATTAGTTATTGATTATAGAAAATTAAATAATGTCACCATAGCAGATTCTTATCCCTTACCTAATATTGAAAATATTCTTGATCAATTAGGAAATTCAAAATATTTTTCAACACTCGATTTATCCTCGGGTTTCCATCAAATCGAAATGGAAGAAAAGGACAAGCATAAAACAGCTTTTACAACCCCTACAGGTCATTATGAATTTAATCGAATGCCATTTGGCTTAAAAAACAGCCCCTCTACTTTTGCTCGATTAATGAATATTGTATTATCTGGTGTGCAAGGTTCAAAATGTTTTTGTTATTTGGACGTTATTGTAGTGTATGGTTCATCATTGGAAGATCATAACGAAAAATTAGAAAGTGTATTTCAGCAACTTGAAAAACATAATCTCAAACTTCAACCCGACAAATGTGAATTTTTGCGTAAAGAAATCTCATATTTAGGACACATTATTTCAAGTGAAGGAGTAAAACCAAATCCAGAAAAAATCAAGGCCATTACAAATATTTCTCCACCTAAAAGTCCAAAAGAAATTAAAGCATTTTTAGGATTAGTTGGTTACTATCGAAAATTTATTAAAAATTTTTCATTAATAGCAAAACCATTGACAAATCTTTTAAAACAAAACACAAAATTTAACTGAACAAGTAAATGCGAAGACGCTTTTGTAACTTTAAAAAAATATTTAACAAGTGATTCAATTTTAAAATATCCAGATTTTAGTAAACCATTTATTCTTACTACGGAGGCCTCTCATGAAGCAATTGGTTCTGTTTTATCACAAGGTCCTATCGGACAGGATTTACCAATTTCATATTATTCTCGAGCATTGAATAAAGCCGAAATTAATTATTCAGTAACAGAAAAAGAATTATTATCTATTGTGGATTCATGTCGACACTACAGACCTTATTTGTATGGACAAAAATTTAAAATTATCACAGATCATAAAGCCCTTATTTGGCTTCAAAATTGTAAAGATATTTCAAATAGGCTGCTACGATGGAGATTAAAACTCATGGATTATGATTATGAAATTATTTATAAAAAAGGAAAATTAAATTCTAACGCAGATGGTTTATCACGAGTAAAATATCAAATAAATCAAATTTCTGAAATTACAAATGAAGAATTAACTTTTCAAAATTTTAAAGGATATCATCAACGAGAAGTAAAAATACCTAAACCAAATTTTAGTAATACCCCTTTAGAAAAAATTAAAAATTTAGTAATTCCCTTATCTTGCGATTTATCAGATCAGAATAAATACATGGAATACATACGGAAACATTATCCAAATATTTCCCAAAAACATCGTGTATCGGATGTTGATATTAAAGTATTACCCGAACAACGAATTTATATTCCATTCATAAAGCCCTTTATTCAAGATTCTGTTACTTATGAAGAATTATTTAAAAGCCTATACGATTTGAGATTAATTTTAAAATACAATTCAGCAAACTCGTTTACTATTACAGACATATCGTATAACAACGCTATAACTCAACAAGAAACATATTTCAGTTTACTTTATTTTCTTTTTAGAGATTTTAAATATGATATAATTACAGAAGAGCGAATTTATTTAGCTGATACCGATTTAATAGCAATAATACTCAAAGAAAATCATGACTCAGTAACTGCTGGACATGCAGGATTTGAAAGAACTTATGAAAGAATAAAAAACTTTTATTATTGGGATAATATGAAAAATCAAATTAAAAAATATATTAAAAAATGTCCTATTTGTAAAAAATCTAAAACTGGCTTTCAAACAAATAAATCACCAATGCAAATTACAACTACTTCTTCAAAATTTTGTGAACAAATAGCTTTAGATATCGTTGGACCTCTTCCTGAAACTGTAAATGGAAATAGATTTATTTTAACATTACAAGATGATTTAACTAAATTTATTCAAGCCTATGCTTTACCCAATCATGACGCAACTGTCGTTGCAATTTACTTTCTCAAATTCTGTACTCAGTTTGGTTTTCCAACTAGTATTTTATCGGATCAAGGAACTGAATTTACATCCAATTTATTTAAGGAAATAAATAAGCTCTTAACAATTAAACATAAAATAACATCACCATATCACCCACAATCAAACGGATCACTTGAAAGAACATTAAAAGATTACCTAAAATGTTATATTAATAAAGATACTAATAATTGGGATGAATTTCTAAATTTTGCAACTTATAGTTATAATACAGGAATACATAAATCTACACAATTCACTCCTTATGAATTAGTTTTTGGACAAAAACCTCGAATTCCTAATTATATTAATAATCCAAAAACTAAACCTAATTATTCGGATTTAGTGAAAGATAAATAAACTTAATATTGTGCGAGAGACTGCAAGAGAGAATCAATTCATATCAAAACAAAAATCCAAAGACCAATACGATAAAACTCACCATCGAACGTATCAATTTCATGTGAACGATTTTGTTGTTGTACTAGACAAATTATCCAAAGCTAAATTTAAAAAGTTAGCACCAAATTATAAAGGTCCTTATAACATAATTCAAATTCATAATAATAATACTGCAACACTGCAACTCGGACCAAATCAATTAAAAACTTATCATTTCGATTTACTTAAACCATATGTTGTTCCAGATGAAAGTAATTCAGATCACTCTTCTGATGATCTTAATCCCCATGATTCCAACGCGAGCACAGCGAGATTATAGTATCAACTTAATTGACTCATCATCTGGACTATTATATCAACAACTAGGTAGAGCTAAAATCACTAATCAATATTTTACGTTATTTACATATTATAATTTAACTTTAATCACTGAAAACATTCAAACTTTAAAAGATTATTATGTAAAATCATTAAACATTTGTAATATTGCCTTAGGTGATCATTATACATTTAACTGTCGAAATCAATTAAAATATATTAATACCAAGATTTTAACAATTAAACAAGCTTATCGAATAATTGCACATCAATTAAATATTATCACATCTAATCGAAAGAAAAGAGGTTTATTTAATATTGTAACAAGAGAAGGTACCAAGTACCAAGTAACTGACCACGCGACCACGCGCCACGATGCGATAGGCCGACGGAGCTCCTGGAAGGTGTCGTCGGGGGAAACCTCATAAATAGGGAAACCTACATAATAACATCAGAGTTTGCATAGAGAATTGTATTGTAATTAGTGCTAGTAGCACCGTATGTAACTCTCCGACAATAAACGTATTAAGTATCCCAACCTTGTGTTGATGATTGTCGTACATCGTCTACCTCTTCATACCATCTGAGCGAACCCCCTACACCCCAAAGGAACAAGGTGTCACAACTGGTGGAGACAGAGCCGGGTACCCCAGAAAGAGGACTAGAAGAAAAAAAAAAAAAACATCCTATGCCAGCAGCGACGAGGAGCAAATACCGCAAACAAGAAGCAAAAGCCCCACAACAATTAGAAGGAGAGCAGCAACAACAAGCAACACAAACGAACATGACAGAGCCCAGAGAAGAGCCAAGTCACGAACAAGACGAGCAAGGGGCAAGGGAGAGGATTCCAGCCACCCAGCCCAATACCTTTGGGGGTAAGCGTTACGAAAACGTAGATGCTTTTATTAAAATGTACAAACGTGTGGCGAGAGCGAACCGCTGGTCTGAAGCCACGCAGATCCTGCAATTACCGTGCTATCTAAAGGGTGCAGCACTAGATTGGTTCGAAACCATCGAGGACCAGAACTTGTCACTGGAGGAAATCATCGCAAGTTTGAGGAACACTTTCCGCCGAGCACTCTACGATGAAGAGTTACAGTTCAAGTTGGCAACTAGAAGACAACGACCGGAAGAAGACCTATGGGAATACTACCATGAAGTCCTTAAGCTGTGCCATCAAGTGAACGCCGAGATGACGGAAGAGGAGAAGATTAAGAACATCCTTAAGGGTCTCCAGCCGGATATGTTAGAAAAGGTCAGCCTCATGGATAACCAGAACCTAGAGGATTTCCAGCAGAATCTAAGACGTGTCGAGACAACGGCGTTCCTGTTGGGCCGATCAACCGACCGGGCATCCTGCAGCAGAGATCTCCGCAGCCGGGACCGAGAGGTGGAGGACCTTCGTCGGCAGGTGGAACAGCTACAAACGGCCATTAAAGGTAGGAATTATACAAATTATACTAGTAATAGGCCGAGGAATGACGAGATTAAAGTAAAGATGGAACATCGACCGTCACGAACCTCCGATGGCAGAGTCATTTGTTTCGCGTGCCATAAGCCAGGTCATTATGCAAAAAACTGCCGAGGTCCAAAAAACGGGAATCCACGCTAGAATTAGATAAAATAGAGTCTAATAACAACCAATGTATAAATTCTAACTACTTTTGTCATTTTTGTAATAGCTACGGCCATAAGAAGCGAACTTGTAGGTTTAGGAATAAGGAAACCAAATTATCTGAGTCCATATTTATAGTTAATACTACCGATTTAATAAAACTATCAGGCAAAATTTTTAATTGCCCTGTAAATTTTATATTGGATACTGGTGCGGCCATTAGTTTAATAGATTATAAATTTATTCAAAATGGACAAGACATTAGTATAACACCTTACACTGTAATAAAGGGCGTAACAGGGAGCCAATTATGGCTAGTAGGAAAAATTTCGTTAACTTTTCAAATTCATAATTTTAACTTTGTTCACGAATTTCATGTAATTAAAAACTTAGAAATAAACGGCATTCTGGGAAATGATTTTATCAGAAAACACATTGTAGACATAAATTTTCTCACGTATAGTGTTAAATTTCGATTCGGCGAACAGTCGGAAATTGTACGTTTTTCGACTAGCGAGCAACTTTATGCAGAACCGCAAAGTCAGCTAGCTAGCAACGCTATCTTGTCCAACGTAGAAACACGGATTCCAGCCTTGTCAACAAGTCGTGTTGAAATTGAATATCTGCAAAGCATGCCCAGCGGAAATGTGGTTGCTAACTCAAGGTTATTTAACAGTCCATTTTTAAAACTTACAATTCGGGTAAAAAGTACTTTCAAACTAGAAGCATATATTACTAATTGGGGGAACCGAGATGTTAACATTTTAAAGGGCACAAAAGTGGGAACAATCGAAAGTTCAGATGAATTTAAAAGGGAAGTCAAAGTAAGGGTTACGGCCAACGTGACAGTTGACCAGGAAATTACTGCAAGTAACGTAGCATCGAAACGTAATGTTAGTCCGAGTTTAGAGTCATCACAAGTAGAAATAATAAACTCCATCTTGGCTGAGTATGCAGACGTATTCGCGTCGAATAATTTTGAACTCACACAAACTAATGTATGTGAACATGAAATTAATACGGGTGATGCAAGGCCTATCAGACAAGCGCCATATCGGGTGTCCCATAAAGAAAAAGAGATAATCCGAAAACAAGTCGCGGAAATGTTAGACGCGGGAATAATCACCAAATCCCACAGCGCGTGGGCAGCGCCTGTGGTGTTGGTGAGAAAAAAGGACGGTGAATGGCGATTTTGCGTTGATTACCGGAAATTGAATAGTGTTCTGGTACCTGATTCGTATCCCTTGCCGGTAATCGATGATTTGTTATCTGCACTTGAGGGAGCACAATACTTTTCAGCGTTGGATTGCTTTGCGGGCTATTGGGGAATAAGAATAAAGGTTTCCGATAGGCATAAGACAGCTTTTGTGACCCCTGAAGGATTGTATGAATTTATAGTTTTACCTTTTGGTATGAGTTCGAGTCCTGCTACTTATCAGAGATGCATGGATCAAGTGTTAGGCGGTTTAAAATGGTATGCGTGTATCGTTTACCTCGATGACGTTATCGTAAAGGGTAATTCATTTGAGGAGCATTGTCGAAATCTGAAATTGGTCCTTCAGCGGTTTAGGGAGGCAAATTTGAAATTAAAGCCCAGTAAATGTTCATTCGGTTATCAACAAATTTCTGTCCTAGGACACGTTGTCAGTAACGAGGGTATTTCACCCGATCCAGCTAAAATTAAAGCGGTCGTTGATTTTCCCACCCCAAGAAAATTAAAAGATGTTCAATCATTTATAGGATTGGCTAATTTTTATAGAAAGTTTATCAGTCATTTTGCAGACATAGCCAGACCGTTAACAGCTTTAACTAGAAAAAACACAAAATTTATATGGGGAGAACTTGAAAATTCAGCTTTCAATCAACTAAAGAAATGTTTGGTAGAGTATCCTGTTTTGAGACATTTTCAAATCGATCTTCCAATAGAGATTCATACTGATGCGAGCGACGTGGGAGTCGGAGCTGTGCTTTTGCAAACCGATGGTACGAGCACCTACCCTATCGCGTACGCGTCGAGACGATTATCGGATCCGGAAACGCGCTACACTACCACAGAAAAAGAATGTCTCTCGATCATCTATGCTGTAAATTATTTCCGAAATTTCCTGTGGTGTAAGAAATTCAAGATTGTCACAGATCATCATGCCCTCTGTTGGCTCCATAAACATCCACATCATACTACGCGGTTATCGCGGTGGGTTATTAAACTTCAGGATTATGACTATGAAATTGTCCATAAGAGCGGCAAACGCCATCAAGATGCCGACTCGCTGTCCAGAAACCCAGTCGATTACGCGGATAACGACGAAGACAATAATTTAGAAATCCCCGTTTTAATAGTTGATTTGCAAGACATAGGAAAAATGCAGTCTGAAGACCCCGATTTATTAGAACTTATCACCGCTATTAAATCACCAGACGCGGCCGTTCCAAAAGTTGTTAAAAAATCGCGAAGTTTCATGCTAGAGGGAGACATCTTGTATAAAAAACACTACACCCCGCACGGTCATTCAAAGTTGCTAGTAGTACCAAAAACGTTACAGTCGGAAATTTTATTCGGTTGTCATGATGATCCTTTAACGGGAGCGCATCTAGGCGTAGCTAAAACTTTCGGTAAGATTCAAAGTAGGTATTATTGGGATAATATTCGGAAAGACGTTGAGCAGTATGTTAAAACATGTTTATCTTGTCAGCAACGGAAAACTCCACCTAAAGCGCCCGTCGGTATGCTACAACCCATCAAAGTAGGACAACCTTTCGAAAAAATTGGCATAGATCTGTTGGGTCCCTTTCCAAAATCCGCATTGGGTAATACATTTATAGTTACAGCCGTTGACTACGCGACCAAATGGGCGGAGGCTAAGGCCTTACCGGATGGAAGTGCGCTATCAATAGCAGATTTTTTAATTGAAAACATAATTAGCCGTCACGGTTGTCCAAACGAAATCATTAGTGATCGAGGTAGGTGCTTCACTTCAGCCTTAGTGACCCAGTTAGTTAAGGCAATGGGAATTAATCCAAACTTTACAACCGCGTATCACCCGCAAACGAATGGGCTTACAGAGCATTTTAACGGTACTATTGCCACAATGTTATCCATGTATGTCGCAACTGATCAGAAGGACTGGGATACGTACGTACCCCTCGTCACGTTTGCATACAATTCAGCTAAGCAAGAGACAACGAAAGAAACACCTTTCAAATTGGTATATGGGCGAGAACCCAAATTGCCGTTCGATGTTATGTTACAATTGCAAGCAGAAAACGAAGATGCAAGCAAATACTTGCAGAGGATAGATAAAGTCCGGAATACCGCGTTGGAACGAATTGAACGCGAGCAGACGCGCCAGAAAAGAAAATACAATATAGGGCGGCGCGAGATAAATTTTAAAGTAGGTGATCACGTATTAGTGTATACGCCGATTCGTAAGGTCGGCAGGTCAGAAAAACTATTACATCAATGGTTAGGACCTCATGAGGTTACAAGAAAAATAAGTAATGTAAATTACGAAATAAAAATTGCGCGCAGAAATAAAGTTATTTATGACACGGCACATGTGCAACGGCTAAAACTATACCATCAGCGAAAAAAGTAGGGCATGCCGAGTTCGTTGAACGTACACGTGTAAGCAAAAAGAACGAGAATAATGTTAAAGTTACACATATATGTAGTAATAATTTATGCTGAACAAAGTAAATCCAAATTCACCTTCTCAGTTCAATTAGTTAGTATCTTCCGAGCACAGCAGTAACAGCGACTGTAGAAATCAAAATGTCCGCGAGTGGTTCCTTTGCGTTGGTTCATTTGGTTTTTGCGTTACCCTACGTTATGGGCACGTCAGACATAATCTCGGGCGTATATTGGAAGGAGATTCCTAATACCTTACTGTACGAGTCCTCCGTTCCGCTGATATACACAAGTCAATTTCCAAACTTGACCGCCACGCTTGCTTCAAAGTTGCCAGCCACCTACAAGACTTGCCATGGTAACTCCACGGAATTCGAATGTATATTGGCCAGTACCACCGATCGTCTGCGTCATCGCTTTAACCGATATTTGAAAACGTTGGAAATGGGTTTAGGGAGAAATAGCTATAATCAACAACCGGAACTGTACCGAAAGTCCCGTGCGTTGGATTTCATCGGCGACGCCATCCATTGGTGCTGCGGAGTACTGACCGATCACTACGTTGAACCCCTGTTAACCAACGAGGCAACATTAAAACAGGTAGTGGATAAACTTGGCATACGGATAGACGTAAATCATGAAAATCTAATTAACTTGGGCAAATCTTTCACGCGTTACGAGAATAAAATTAAACACCTGTTAGAAAGTAATGAGCATCAAATCGCATCGATGATTAATGATGTCATAACACTAAGAAATTCGGCTAAAATTCGGGGTAGCGAAACTCAACAACAGATTATAAGTCTTTGGCAAAATTTAATAACTTCGGAAATCGAAAAAATTGAATTCATTCATTTGTATGCGAGGTTTCAGATAACAGCGCAGTGCCGTAGTAATAAGATACCCGTAGAGATTATCCAGCCGGACACGCTAAAGCGAGATCTTTTATCACTCAATAATGTGTTGGCAAACCAAGGCCACGAATTAGTTGTACATCCTGATGAGGTTTCAAAGTATTTGTTACTGGACATCGCGCAATGCGTGATAACACCGGATAAAATCGTGGTCACTCTTAAAATACCCACAAAATCAAAATCTAACAATTGGTCGTTATTTGAGATGCTATGTATTCCGTTCGCATGGCAGCATAAAACTTGTAAAGTGTGTAACGAAAAAATTTTTGTCGCTAAATCTATAAACGAAACGAGAATAACTACAGGTCAGTCAATTAAACAATGCAATCCCGATAGTAATAAATTATGTCTGTTACCACGAACGAACGATTTACAGTTTCAGAATCCATCATGTTATTCTAAACTTGCACAAGGTGCCGCGGTGGTTGAACTTTTAAGTATTTGCGCTTGGTCGTGTGTCTCGGGTAACCAAACTCAGATTCAGCAAATATCTGCCGAGCATTTTATTATGACACATCCAGTGGACACTTATACATTGTCGTGCAATAATTATTCGGAAGTGATACAGATCCCTAATCATAACAAACCGGGAGCAGTAGAAATAAGCGTACCTTGCTTTTGCACATTGCTAGATAATTTTACAATTGTTATACATAGTATTTTCCCATGCGATGCAAAATCGATTAATTTATTCAAAAGTAAACACGTCATTCCAGCCTTGTGGACAAATTTAGAACCGTTACAATTGCCATCAATGTCCACACGAACCCATTTGAGTTTCGATAATGTATCCGAATGCCTGAACGAACGTTGGCACTCGAGCATTCCGCATTTCAGTTTTGAACCAATTATTTTGTCCAAGGAGAGCGATAAAATTCATCTTAGAGGTTTAGAGTCTATATCGAGTAAATCCGATATGGGTATTATGAAAATTGTAAACATTGTCACTGCGATTATTGTACTCGTAATTGTTGTAAGAAATCCTGCGTTACTCGGATTAGCACTGCCAAATAGAGCGTTGGCTTGGCAAGAAATTGTTGGCCATACAGGTAATTTGATGACAATAATAATGATAGCGTTACTGTTGGGCTATTTGATTTATTTACGTATAGCCAGGATGATTAAAGAAAGGAAAGAGAGATGGATTCAAAGCGAAGTTGAACTGAGAGAGGTAGAGGTTCAGCCTACCCCATGTATCAGAAAAAAGTAATTAAGAAATGATAGTTTTAAGGGCCCAGTATAGAAACTTAAGTTTAGCAAGGAAATAGTTAGTAATAAGTAGTTAAGTTTGATAATAATGTAATAGCTCTAATTAAACTAGTATAAGGATGCCTGAATGTGTGAATGACAGTAGCAATAAGTCAAAAAAAAATAATTAAATAAAATAAAAATATTTGGGATAGAGAATGATTTTGTTAAGATATTTTGTACGTGTGTCTAAGCATTGTACTGCTGATTGTTTTTCTTTATGTTTTCGGAGCACGGAGAGAGGAGAGGAACCACGACGTTCGCCTGCAGCAGCATCCGAAGGCCACAGTTCGCCAACATCGGGGTCGATGTTTTTTCAAGGGGGAGGTGTGTAACAAGAGAAGGTACCAAGTACCAAGTAACTGACCACGCGACCACGCGCCACGATGCGATAGGCCGACGGAGCTCCTGGAAGGTGTCGTCGGGGGAAACCTCATAAATAGGGAAACCTACATAATAACATCAGAGTTTGCATAGAGAATTGTATTGTAATTAGTGCTAGTAGCACCGTATGTAACTCTCCGACAATAAACGTATTAAGTATCCCAACCTTGTGTTGATGATTGTCGTACATCGTCTACCCCTTCATACCATCTGAGCGAACCCCCTACACCCCTGAGGAACAAGGTGTCACAATATTATTGGGGATGGTCTTAAGTGGTTGTTTGGTGTTCCCGATGCAGAAGATGCTCAATATTTTAATGATGCTATCAATTCTTTAACAGCAAATCAAAAACAAACGCAAGTTCTAATGCAGCAACAAGTTTCAATTATATCAAATACAATCGAAAACTTTAATAATTCACTATATCGAATGAATAATAATATTAATATTTTAAATAAAAATCTAGAAGACTTTAATGAATTTACAAAAGAAATGAATCAAATCAAGGATCAATTAGAAATTGAGATTCAATTATCCAATCATTTATTAACTCTTATTGCAATGAGTGATGAAATATTAGATATGTTAGAAAATTATGAAAATGATATATCCTTAATCCAAAATGGAATAATAACCTATCATATTTTACCACCAGAACACCTGTATAAAGAACTTCAGAAAATAGCAACAAAGTATACTTTACCAATACCAATATCCATTGATAATATTTATAACTATTACAAAATAATTTCGATGAAAGCGTTTATTCAAAAGAATTTATTAGTTATTTCATTAAAAGTTCCTTTAACGAATTTATATAATTATGATCTTTATCAAATCTTTTCGTTACCAATTCCTCATAAAAATGATTCTACATTATTTTCCTACATTGAACCAAGCAAGTCTTATATCTTAATTTCTGCAACACGAACGGAATATTTCATGCTTAATAATCTTGATATTTGCAAAGAATATGTTCCAAATGAATTTTTATGTAACAAAATTAATATTGTAAAGAAAACTGACACTCCCGATTGTGAAATTCAATTATTCTTAAAATCAACTACTAAAATTCCTAAATCTTGCATAACAAAAAATTTCATTGCTGAAATAGAAATTTGGCATTATCTGCAAAATAATAGATGGCTCTTTATAACCTCAAAGCCAACTCAACTTTTAATTATTTGTAAAGATAAAAATACTCAAGAAATAATGATAAATAAAATAGGAACTTTAGACTTAATTCCCTCATGTAAAGCTTTCACACCCCATAATATTTTAGAAGCTCAATTTAACATTGGTAGTTTTAATCTTACACATAATATTCCAGCTACCAATATTGAAGATGATGATGTAATAATTTAAAAAGAAATTTAACTTTAAATGAAATCTATATGGAACCTTTAAAATTAACAAATTTAGATTTAAATGAACTTAAATACGCTCAACATAAACTCAATCAATTTGATGAACAGTTACAACAACAATTAAACAAACCATTTATTGTAAAACAATCCAATTGGTTTCTTTCAATATTATACTTTATCTTAGCCATTATTTTAATAGCAATTATCTATAAAATATTAAAATATTGTGGATGTATTGCCATTCTTAAAGCACTATGCTGTTGTTTTAAATCATCTAAAGAACCAAATGAACATCCATATTGTTTACAAATATTTAATCAATGTCACAAAAAATCAAAATATCCTGTAACTTTTCAATATGACGTTGAACTTGAAAAATTAAATTATCCTATTAATATTGTTGAAAAAAAAAAAGGAAAAGATGATGGCACAAGTTCAATATCATCGCTTAGACGTTCCAAACGCCTTCAATCAAAGATTTTTCAGAATTAAGTTAAGTTCATTATGTATTATTTTATGTCATATATTTTGTATGTATTTTAACTTCTATATTGTAACTTTATATAACTTTTAAATATTTTATAATTGTTCTATTTAACTTTAATTGTAAATATTCCAGATTCCTAAAATAATTTTTGCTTTTGATTAAAAATAGATCAAAAATCTTACCAACCAGGGAGGTGTTGTGTACCCCCAATTGCGCCATATGATGAAATAGCAATCTGGAATATAATAACTAATAAACATGTTGATGCAAACCCTTAGTTTGATGGTGCAATATTTGATAATAATTCTAGAAGCTGCTGAGCTTGCACTTTTTAAACTATAAAAAGGAGAACCAACTTATCTAAGTTTAGTTTAGTATTTTGGATATAACAATATTATTCTTCAATAAATAGTTCAACTATAAAGTTCATCTTTCAATCAAGTGTCCCAAGCAACGATCTAAGTTACGTGAAAGTGTTACGGAGCTACACCAAAAGCTGCCCTGGTGTCAGAATTTAAAATCAACCAATAAATTCACGGATTGTTGGTTCCATCGCCCTACTATCTAAAAGTTAGGAATACAACAATATATATAAAGTTTATGTTTAACTGTCGTAGGTAATTTAAGAAAAGTTGGGTTAACGGGTATTCGACAGGTTACGTACTTAAACTCTTTCTACTTTTTGTCGAGCTTTCGGTGTCTTTATTCTACCACCTTCATCAGGACACTAAAATGTATAGAATAAAACAATGTTACTAAACTAATACAAACATATTAAAATCTACTGCGCGTTACATTTCTCACTTACATAGTAATTGAGTTCATAACCAAGTAAGAGAATTCATTGAGGTTAGAACACCTAGACGGCCTCCTGTAATGCGAAAACGGTTCGCTCAGCTGGATGATCAACTAATCCTGCAATGTTTTGTCAGTTTTCTAATTAGATGACCTTGATTACTTAAAGATAACAACTTACGTTATTACATCGTTATCTGTTGCGCATCAGTATTTCGTAGGTATGTGCAATCGGTACGTATGTTCTCTACATTACCATCGGTTTGGCGCGATGTTTTCAAATTTAAATTTAACTTTTAGAACGTGATTGCTTCATCATACAAGGTATCGCTGGTGTTGTTTACTCGTCTATTTGACAATTCAATTATGTATGTGTACACTGAGCTGAGATCTCCTACATCTGTTTTCTTGTTGATGGTGTCCTCTGTGGTGGCTATATGATACATTTCTAAAAATGTGCGCCTAGTGTAATCATTTTCCACTTCCAATACCTTTACCGCATCATAGTTTATTTGGTGGTCATATTTGTGGACGTGTGTCGCTAGCATACATCTGTCTGGGTTCAATCTTGCATCACTCTTGTGTCCTGCTATTCTGTTCTTCAGAATCTGTGTTGTCTGGCCTACATATTTCCTAGAACAGTCCACACATTCCAAGCAGTATATTACATTTGATTGTAGTATGGTTGGTGTTTTATCTTTTAAACGAGTGTAAATATTACCTATAGTTTTTGTTTGTTTTTTTTGACTATTTTTATGTTTTCTGGTTGGAGAATTTTAATCACTTTATCAGTGATACCAGGGATGTCCATCATTATTCCAAACTTGTTGTTGCTTTCGTCAGTACGTTGCTGCGGTTCCGTGTGACGTGCACTTGTTCCTCGTAGCAAATGTCTTATTAGTCCTGGTGGATAGGAGTTATTTTCTAGGGTGTTCTCTAGTTTCTTCATATTTCCTGCTAGAAAATCATCATCACTGATTCTCATTACTCTTTTCTTCATTTGAATGACAAAATTTACCTTCGTGCTCATGGCGTGCCTAGAATGGTAATTTATGTATCTACCCGATGCTGTGTTCTTCTGATACCAATCTGATTTTATGTTCTGTTGGTTACCTCTTATCACCTTGGTACCTAGGAAGGGTACAGCTTGGTTCTGGTCCTCGGTTTCTGTTGTAAATTGGAGATGTTCGTTGAATTCGTTGAATACTCTGACGACCTCATCTATTCCATCTCTGGGTACGGCTGTAATGATGTCATCTACAATTTTTTTGATGAAAGGCACCTAATATGACAGTTTTGGCAAGTTTTTGTCCAACAATGTGTCCATAATGTACTGTGACAAGATAGGACTTACTTTAGAGCCCATAGCACATCCAAATAGTTGTCGGTAGTAGTCTAAAATTAACCCAAACAGGTAGAAAGGATACAAATGAGGGCAAATGAGGGGAACACTATTGGCATTCTATGCAGCCGACGGACGATGAAGCTACGACCTACGCATAGATGCGCCGTAAACAGGCAGTAGGGAGATTCTTTTCATTCATAGTGTACATTTAATCCTCTAATCTCAAACAACACAAAAATAGTCCATCACTATCCCAACAAAATAAACACCTTCTTTAGTAGGATAAAAGATAAAGATCCGGATTGTTACAGGTCAAATCTTATTTATCATGTGGGGTGCATCGATTGTCAGGCAAAATACGTTGGTGTCACCTCTCAGTGATTGAAGAACCGGATACTATTGCATAAAAGTGATTGCCGCACCAGCAAAAATAGATGTGCCTTGTCAAGAAACTGCATAGATAACAACCACAGCTTTGACTTTGCCAATATCAAAATATTAGATGCGGATAATAACTACAACAACACACTATTTCTTGAGATGTATCACATCAACTTAACGAATGATACTGTAAACTTCCGTAGTGACCTTGATGGTCTCAGTAATATTTATTCGTTCATAATTGAGATGGATAAGCAGAGGTTGTCTTCACAGTAATTAAATATAACTTACACAACGAGCGTCGCTGAAATAGGTTGCGTGTTGGTTCAAAATAAAAATAAATTTAAAATTGTTTGAATAAAAAGTAACAAATAACCAGAATTCCGGTCTTCATTCTGTCGTTTCCAGCCAACGCCCACATTGTCGTCTGTACTGATTGTGATAACGTGCTCCGATTTTGTTGTAAATTATAATGTGTTTTATTGTAAATTTTAAAATGTTTGTGATGTACCGTCTGAAATGGTCAATCTAGTTCCTCAAATGTTGACGTCTAAAGATATCTTAGTGTAAGTAGACTGTTTGATGTGATAATTTTTTGTCTCATTGTGCCATAATAGGGTATTACGGCATTTTTCAAATTCTGTTTGAATACAAAGTAGGTAACCTCCTGACCACCCCTTTACAAATAAAATTCGAAACAACGCTTTAGTTTAAGAGAAAACGCCGATTAAAATTTGAATAAAAATCCTCCCTGTGGTCACAAGGAGGAAATATAATGCGAAGCATGACAACAGTGCTCATAGTTATTTTATGCTGCTGGGGTGGTAGCACAGGCATACTCACGTTATTTACGGTAGTGACGCTAGTTGAGTTGAGGTTAAAAACACCAACTTCACCTTTAACAAGAAGAAGAAGAAGAGTTGAGGTTAAGTGAGTCAAAATATATCAATCATGAACAAGTCTAAACATCAATATAGAGTTTGTCGTGTGCCTGATTGCAACAGCAAATCAGCAGAAACACCAGATAAACTATTTTTTAAAATACCGTCAAACCAAATGAAGGATGTATGGCTTCGGTCTTTGGGCTTGGATGAAACACTTCTAAAAAAAGTGGAATATGTGTGTGAAAATCATTTTGACGTAGGTACAACTAACTTTATAAATGTACATTACTTTTGTATTACCTATTACGATTTTGGTTTAGGCTTAAACCGATATAGAAAACTACACTATGGCAAGAATTACGGGACAGAAAATGTCGAGGTTTTGCCTACGTAAAGAAGCTGTACCATCTGTGGCATTCAAGGAGAACATACCACCAAAATATGCAAATGTAAGCAATAAAGAAACTCAGTGTAAACCAGAATGCAACTCAAGAGGCACACAATGCAACTTGGTCACTAATTTAGCATCCAATGAAGAATTATGGTACTCCCCAGGAAACTCCCCCGTTGCCAAGAAGCGAAGGCTTGCAATTGATAATAATGTGGAAAGCTCATACGTTTAAACAGACATTGTATAAATTAAGCAGCGGATTGAAGAAGTTTATTTTTTGGCCTACTTCTCCTGAAATGGAAAAAAAATTGCCGATACCATTCTGTCGGAGGTATAGCAACGTTGTGTCTATTATAGATTGCTTTGAGATTATAATAGAAAAGCCAGAAAATGCTTTGCATCAATCCCTTACCTGGTCAGAGTATAAAAAAATAACACAATCAAATATTTGATATCATGTACTCCAGATGGATTAATTAATTTTATTTCTCCCGGATTTGGTGGTCGAGCAAGTGACATGGTTATTGTATCAAACTGTAGTTATTTAGACAACTTGACCAAAAACATGACTGTTATGGCTGATAGAGGATTTAAGGGCATCGAAACCGAATTGAGGAAGTTTGGATGTTTATTGGTAAGGCCACCTAGCGTCACAGGAGGTGAACTATCTGCGGAAGATGTCTTGCAGACAAAGAGGATTGCAAGTCTTCGGATCCATGTGGAACGTGTGATAAATCGCGTTAGAAATTTTAAGTCATTATCACTACATAGTTGTGTTAATACTAATCTGGTACAGCATCTAGATGAGATGGTACATCTGGCTTGCTGCTTAATAAATACCCAAGATTATATTATTAAAAATATTTTGTAAATAATATACAATAAACCTTTTACTTTAATTGTTTTGTTCTGCGTATTATTTTGTAGGAATTAACACTAACAAAAAATCATCTCCGAACACTTATTTGTTGTTGATTATACTTCCTTAATATCTAAAATCTGCGGATGATTTTCCTTATTTTGCATTTATGATATTGGGCCTTAGAGAGGTCCGCATGCTGTCATTAAGAATACTTACTTTGCATCATATCAATTTTGTTAAGGTTGGAATAAAGTAAACAATGAATTTTAGTGTATATTTATTATTTATATGAAATATAAATCTACTGGTTTAATTTGGGAAATATATACAGAGACCAAAATTTCTCAGCATCAGAAATTAATTGTTTACATAAATCATTATCATAGACAACTTCTTTGATTATAACATTTTTTGTTTGTTGAAAGTTTGGTTCAGCTACAGCAAATATTGCCTTTTTACGTTTACATATATGCATTTGGAGCTGTAGCTGTGCCATACATTTTGGTGTTATTTCACCATATTCATTTAAATAGTTCTTTATGGTAGATTTTTTGAATGGTGATTTAATTTCTAAGACATGCGTGTCATTTATGCCATCAGGAGAGGCTCCTAACATTGGATGTTCTTTTGTTAAATATAACCCGCAATTATTCACACGAATTCCTTTCGTCTGTAAGACACCCCTAATTGCACTTTCCAAGTCTTTTCCTCTTCGCATCGCAACATTTTCGTACAATTTTGCTCCAAAAATTTGTTCCACTAATGAACCATCTGTCCCACATCTTGACGCAGCATAGATTGTCGACCCAGTGACTCTACCATACCGCAGTTCATACCACACTGAAGAATTACTTTGATCTCTTGAGTCCTCCACTTCATGAATGTCACCCATCTTTTCTTTGCAGTATTCAATGAAATTTGAACAACTTCGGTGTGTTTTTTTTATATAAAATTTTATATTCACAAAACAATGTGTGTATTGACATATGTTCAAAGCAACTCTCGGTTAAATATCTACTTATTTGATTTGTAATTCCATTCGCAATGCAGTACTCACTAAATTTTTCAAATAAATCTTTGTCTTCTTTGATTTTAGAAGTTTCCTTATATTGTTCGCTTTTTGCTTTTCCGATGTCCTTTGATAATATATACTTTAATGATGACCCAATCTGTGATAATTTAGGTTTTTGTCAACAATACACTACCGATGTCGGAGACGGTTCCTCACTGCGTCGATATAGCCACATAAGTAAGGCAACTGAGTGTTTGCAACCGCCTTTGCATGTTATACAATTTTCACAATAAACACTTTCAACATGGTTAGCAGCTTCAGTTATGACACACGAGACCGTGTATGGTTTTTTAGTAATAGAATGTTCCAGGGTGATTCTGGCTTTGACGGTGCAGTTAACATCGGTCCGTTTTACTTGGACATATCCTATAGCACTATCTCCATATTCTTGTCTTCCAGATCTAAACAATAAATACATATACACATAGTATTATTATTTATAACAGTATTCCATTTTGATATGCCTACCTTTCAACTTTAATTCCTTTCATTTCTGCTCCTAAAAATTCTTTGTTCTCATTGAAAAACGTCATTACACTAATCAGATCAATTTTTGGTAAGTTTTGCGAATCCGCTTTTGTAAAATTGCCATCTACAGAACACATAACTGTACTTTTAATACTTATTACTTTATTACAGCTAACTGAGCTAACATAACCTCCACAATGTCTTCTTCTTTTTGTTAAAGGTAAAGTTGGTGTTTAAGCCAATGTAGGCTTCTTTTTGACACCAGTCACTGCTCTTTTTCCCTTTTGTATTATGGATCAGTCCAATTTCAATTCTGCTCTGTGGGGGAAAGGAAATAAACAATCAAAAATATGTAAAACTCTTCTCGAAGGGGGGATCGTCCCTCCATTCACAAGCCATAAAAATCCCTCGGCAGAGGAAATGAAAAAGGTAACACGGGACAAGGAAACAACAGATCAGAAATACAAAAACCAAAAGCCTTAGATGTAAAAGTCACAAGATAACATAAAGCTATACATCAATTTATACACGGAAAATGAATTAGTAGCTAATAACGTAGTCAAATTATAGGGGGATTGTACACCCAACCTTAACAAACCCTTAAAAAATGGCACTCTCAAAAATTCATAATTAGGGCAGCCAAAGAAGAAGTGATTAAGATCTCCAAACTGGCCGCAGCTACAACTGGGAGATTCCTGTAGCCCCATCCGATAAAGATGTGATTGAAAAAGACCATGACTAGACCGCAGTCTGCAAATTGTGGATGTAAAATGTTTGGGAATAAATCCTTTTCCATCAAACCACGACGGAGAGTCTACTCTAGGCTTTAACAGTCTGAAAATCCCTCCCCTAGTCCTGCTTGAAATGTCCCACTGGGTCTGCCAGCACTGAATTGTGTAGGCTTTTATATTGGACATAATATCCTGTGGGTCTTCCAGTGGAGTAACCAAGGAACCTTCTTCTGCCCGACTAGCCAATCCATCTGCAATTTCATTGCCCACTATACCTGCGTGTCCTGGAACGCAACAGAACTCTACACTCGATCCGACACAACGGCGCTGCCATGCCATCTCCACAATTTGGTGTACTAACTAATGTCCCCCAACATGCAATCCATGGTAGTTCATGATGGCTGTAATAGCACTTAAGGAATCTGAGAAAATAATAGCTTGCTGAATATCCCTCTCCTCAATGAACTTCAAAGCCCTGACTATTGCTAGCAGCTCTACGGTAAAT
Organism: Aphodius granarius; assembly: GCA_963971325.1. Classification (NCBI taxonomy): domain Eukaryota; kingdom Metazoa; phylum Arthropoda; class Insecta; order Coleoptera; family Scarabaeidae; genus Aphodius; species Aphodius granarius. The sequence goes on along the minus strand of OZ020222.1, from coordinate 18,439,118 downwards.
ATAGAAAGGTGAGATGAAACTCTTGCAGCGAAACTCAAATTCAGAGAAGGTGCATGGACTCCAAACCCAGCATAGAGAGGGTCCGACTTAACTGATCCATCCGCAAAGAAGAAAATTAATCCAGGCCACAAACTCGTAGCTTCCTCCATAAACATGGAATTCGTATTCAACTGACCTGTATGATTTTTGATATCACTGTAAATCCTTAATGAAAGAGTAACTTCTGGAGAAAAGAAAACTTGAGTGAAGTCTCTTCTATATGTATTTAAAATGCTCGTTCTCTTCATTGTCCTCAACAGTGGAGCTACCCTGGCAAATGCGGTTACGGCCAAAGGAATTCTGGAGGCAGCAACACGTTCTCCTTCATATACGGTATGTAAAGTAAGAAGCATCGTGGCAATGGGATTGGGGCGAGTTGTGTGATTCTTAATAATAAATTTCTCCGCCAAAGCATTGAGTCGTAGAGGTAAAGGCACTTCATTCATCTCAACCAGCAGCACATTAGTAGGGGTAGAATTCAATAAACCCAATATAAATCTAGCAGCCCGAAATTGGATTTTTTGAAGCTTGTAGATCACTTTCTTTGGCATGGGTGACATAATCCACGTGCAATAATCCAGACGTGACCGAATTAAAGCTTTATATATCATAGTAGATATCCTTGTTGAACAGCCCCATCTGGTGGATGAAAGGGATTGAAGAATATTCAATGCCTTACCGCAAGCCAATGAAACCTCATTCACAAGTTGAGCCCAGGACAACTTTGCGTTCAAATGAACTCCAAGATACTTAATATTGCTTGTAAAGTTGATAGTGGAATCATTATACACAATGTTTGGAACAGTTTCTGCTTTCCTTCTCCTGGAAAAGATCACTGCTTTAGACTTGCTCAAGGACAATGATTAGTGTCTTTCTTCTAAAAAAGCATGCAAATATTTCATAGCCTCATTGAGTCCGGCAACCGCTGCCTCAACTGATTTGGCCTCACAGACAAAGATAACATCATCCGCATACCAAATAACCCCGACACCAAATCGAAGCAAAATTTTGTTCAGGCCACTGACATAAATATTGAATAATAGGGGGCCTAACGGGCTGCCCTGCGGCAGTCCCCTGAATGACATCCTCGAGCCAACACCCAGCGGGTCATTCTTAAGACGCAGTGCCTTATTATGATGGCACTCCCCTGTCTGCGAGAATTCTTAGCATCGTTGGAATGTTGACATTATCATATGCGGACTCAATATCAGCGAAAAGCGCCACCAGCACCCTACGTCTCAAGAAAGCTGTCTGGACTATACCAACCAAGGAAAAAAAGGCACTCCGGGACTCCCATACCTCTCCTAAATCCGAATTGTAGTGGTTCCAAGAGGGAATGGTGCTCAAACCACCACTCCAATCGAGTGAGAATCATTTTTTCCAAAATTTTTCGGTCACAGTTGATAAGGGCTATGGGACGATATCCCTCCTTTTTGTTAGCATCCTTACCACGTTTCGGTATAGGCACAATAAGGACATCCGACCAATGAGCAGGAATTTTGGCACCCCTAAGAATATCGTTAAATGCCTTCAATAGAAATTCTTTTGCTTCGTCCGGGATGTTTTTGAGCATTGGGAATGCTATCAATCCGGAACCCGGGGAAGTATTTTTGGGAGTATCCAATGCTAAATATAACTCATCCTTTGAAAACTCGGTTGCGATTTCGCTGGCACTTGCCTCCACCATGAATGGTTCCAGTTCCTCCCTTGAAGGGACATAATCCGGACAGAGAGAAGACATGAAATCAGGAATCCAATCCTTATTGGATTCTCCAACAAAGTTACGCTGGTGTGGAGCATTTCGGAAGCGTCTAATCGTAGACCAAATATCAGAAATCGAAGTCTCTCTGCTAAGGTTTTCGCAAATGGTCTTAAAGGACTCCCTCTTCTTCCTCAATAGATACTTCTTGCAGAGTACAATGTATCGTTTAGCTATTACAAATGAAGTCCTGCTACCACTTGATAAAAATTGTCCAATAAGAAATTTTCGGAGTTTCACCAATCGGGTGCAACTTTCGTCCCACCACGGACAGTAGTTAACAGTTGATGACTTACGTTTGTGTGGAATTGCCATTCTGGCAGCCTCTTCCAAAACCTTCAAGAATGATTCATAATCCGATACCAACTCACTCCGAAAGCAATCCTGCACATGGGCAGCAAAAATGTCCCATTTAGCCTTTTCAAAATTGAAGGGTCTAGATAATGAAGGTGATTTAGTTTTCCTGTGGTATTGCTTCCGGAGAGAAAATTGGACTGGGAAGTGATCACTCCCAAGTGTATCTCCATAGCCGATCTTGTCCATCTGGTTCAAGTACATTGAACCAGATGGACAAGATCGGCAGTACATAATACTAAATCTAATACATTTGCATGATCTCGACTGCAAGAGAGAAGAGTGGGAGCGCCGTCATTCATGCACACCAAGTCAAACATATCTGTAATACTCTTTAAGTTTATACCTCTTGCATTGGTTTGTGGGCTCCCAAACGCTGGATGGAGAGCATTAAAGTCTCCCATAATGAACATCGGTCCAGGGTCTAAGAATGCGATGATCCGTCTCCAGTCATTAGATGTAAAATCGGTGTTAGGTGGTATATATCCAGCAATAAAGTTGATTCCAGAAATTCTAAAACTTACAAAATGAGAATTATTGCCAAAATCATGTTCAGAGATCGATTCTACTAATATTGCATGCTTGACAAGCACTGACAAACCACCGTACCCATCAGGTCGGTATAAATGATATGCTTTGTACCCAGGGGTTGAAATAGGGTAATTAGGGTGTAGCCAGGTTTCACAGACTATTAAATATCCAGTGGATGTTGAGACAAAAAATGAAAAAGGCTGGTTTTATTTTTCCCTATGCTTCGAGCGTTCCAGGTCATGCAATTTATTGTGGGTGTATCTGTCATTGTTGATTTGTATTGATTTGATAGTGGTGGCGATTATCATTGTCTTCAAAATTTGATGTAGGATATGGTGCAGTAGATTTAGATTTAGATGTTGAGGGTAGTGAGTTGTTATGTACGACACGATGTGAAAAATTTATCATCTCCGGGGCAGCAGATTCCTGAGGACTATCAAACTCCACATGTTCCTGACATGATCGTTTGCTGTATACTTCAGTCGGTCTTCCATTTGGATAAAAAAGGAGGTCAGAGGGTGTTTCGTTTCTTCTCTTCTGCGACATGGTAGTAGGTGATCTGCTGTATTGTTTTGTAAACGTGTAATTCTTTTTGATATTGGATGTAACAGCTTTGTTGTAATTATTTAATGAGTACGGGTTTCTTAAAAGAGAATTATCCGTATCGCCAATGGAAGGAAAGTTGAGATTGTCGTTGAGACGTATAAGAGGCGTTTTGTTATTGTTCTCATTCACCATTTGTGCAGCTTCGAAAGATGATATGTTGTAAACAGCCATCATTTCCTTCATCCTCCTCTGTTTCAGAAACTCTTTACAAGAACGATTAGCAAGAGTAGTTCCGGATTCGTTGCTTAGATGATTGCCCTTACAATAGAGACAGACTGGGGAGGACTTTTTAGGGCAATTGGTTAGCTCATGCTCCTCAGAACAAGCAGGACATCGGAGTTTTGACTTACAAATTTTAGTAGTGTGACCATATCTCAGACATTTGTGGCACTGGATTACTGGAGAAACATACAGCTCAGGAAATCGGGGACTAAAGTAAATTGACACCCTCTTGGTAAGGCTGCTACCACTAAAGGTAACAACTATCGAGGCTGTGTTTACAAAATCAAACTGTGAGGCAGAATTAGAGTCAGAATTTGCAAATGTTGAGAGTTGAGAAGAGGAATTCAAAGCAACGCGTCTCCGAAGTCTTCGAACAGCTAATACTCGACTATTATTATCAGTTTCAAGGAGATTAAGTATGTCATCCTCAGACAAGTTCGGATCCACATTACGAACTATGCCCTTATAGGAGATTAAATGAGTTGGAATGAAGGTTTTCCAATTATTGATAATATCCATGTCAGAATCTAAAAAGGCATTGGCATTGGACGCATTATCAAATTTAAGTCGATTTCTTCCTCTTTTTTCAATTTGTTGAACACCAGGAATGTTACTGTTGAATAATAATTTACCAATTTGCATATCACGGAGAGCGGTGATATTTCGATCCAGTGATTCAATAATCACGATAAAAGGTGGAAAGTCGGTATATGAAAATCTGGCATTGTTAAGGTTGGATTTATTAAGGATAACTGCGTATCCTCGGAATTTCAGAAATTCCTAACAAAAAACGGCAGTACAAGTTGGAAGAATTTTTTTGGTTGTTGAGTTAGATTGGATATAACCTTGCTCTACGATATTTTTGAGCTTATTTAAGGCTACAGCAGGGAGATCTAATACAGTGAAATATTCTACTATTGGTTTCAAATCTGGTTTGGATTGTACATAATCAATAAATTCTATTTCGTTTTCAAATATTACTAAATTATCGTCATCCATGTCCCACGTGACAATGTCCGACGGAGGCGAAACCTCACCTCCGCCAGAGAGCGGCATGATTTAGAAGTAAACAAACAATAGATGAGGATTACAGTACACTAAGCAGGATAATACTTATCACAGGGCAGTAACACACTAATTATTTAAATTATAACTCACTATCTATCGCTCCGATTATCTAGCCGACCACCTCTGGCCACCTCGTGTCAACTCGCACGGACGAATGCTCCACAATGTCAAAGTAAATACTAGCGAAGAACGCATGCAGCACCATATAAACAAACACTGATGAAAACTCTATAACAACAAAAATCCCTACATGTGTGAATTATGTCTGGGCTACGTTGACAATTTTACACTTATGGTTTGCACCTCACACCTTACTCATTAACATCACTTTCTTAAATTAGAACGGATGATTGTGGATTTGTTTTACGGTTCTTAATTGCGCTTACGTTGTTGTCATCGCCATCTTGATTTACGTTGGTACCGTGTCTTGTTTCAGGTTGGTATTATCCTCTTCCACCTCACTACTGACTTCGGCGCGGAAATTTAAATTTTGAATTGTTAGTCTATATCAGACTCAATTCTTCATTATTTGTGTATGTGTTGTTCTCACCTTTTTCTTCCATTTCCATGATGTATGTATATATAGAACTTAGATCTTTGATGTCCGATTTCTTGTTCATTGTGTCCTTGGTGGTGGTAATGTAGTACATTTCCAGAAATGCCCTCTTTGTGTAGTTTCTCTCCACCTCCAGAACCCTGACTTCTTCGTAGTTTATCCTATGGTCATTCTAGTGGACGTGTGTAGCCAACATGCATCTGTCAGGATTGTGTCTGCTGTCACTTTTGTGTCACGCTATTCGATTTTTTAGTACTTGCGATGTCTGGCCCACATAGTACTTCGAACAATCCAGGCATTGCAACCTATAGATCACATTAGAGTGTGCTAAGTTTGGTGTTTTGTCTTTAAGTTTTGTGTATATATTACCAACTGTCTTAGTTTGCCTTTTAGCTATCATAATGTTCTCAGGTCTAATTATTTTAATTATTTTGGTTGTTAGGTCTGGAATGTCCATCAGTACTCCAAACTTTTGATTCTGTCCGTCTTCAGTTTGTATTCGCTGTTGGATATTTTCTGGTTCCGTTTCTGTGCTGCTTGTGTTGTATAGCATATGTCTTATTAGTGTTTTTGGGTAGGAGTTGTTTCTTAGGGTACCCTCCAGCTTTTTCATGTTGTTGGCCCGGAATTCACTGTGGCTGACTGCTAGTATACTCTGCTTCATCTGCAATATGAAGTTGATTTTCATTGTCATAGAGTGTTTGGAGAGGTAGTTAATGTACCTGCCTGAGGCCGTGGTTTTTTAATACCAGTCAAGTTTTTTCTTCTGGTCGTTTCCTCTGATAACCTTCGTGTCCAGGAAAGGCCCCGCTTCGTTTTGGTTTTCCATCTCCACTGTGAACTTTAAGTGTGGGTTGTATTCTCCAAAGACTCTTTGTATCTCTTCTATTCCATCCCTCGGTACCGCTGTTATGATGTCATCCACAAATTTCTTTATGAAGGGAACACTATAACTTAGCTTTGGTAAACATTCGTCCAGCAGCGAGTCCATTGAATATTGTGCCAGTATAGGGCTTACCTTTGAGCCCATGGCGCACCCAAATATCTGGCGGTAGTATATGTTGTTGTATGAGAAGCTGTTATTATCTAGAACAAATGTTATCAGGTTCAGAAACTGGGTCTCAGTCATGTTCGTTGTAAAAGGTTTTATTGCATGCCATTTTCTCTTATCACCTTCATTATTAGCTCCTTAGTCAGATTTCCAAACAGATTTACCACATCCAGTGACAGCACAACATATCCTTCGGGTATGGATTTTCCCTGGGTTTCCTCACAAAATGTGTATGTATCGGCTGTGTAGTAGCTATACTCTGTGTTGTAGGCTAGATTTAGAATTTTGGCAACCCATCCTGCGTTTCTTCGCTTCTTCCTTTGTTATGGCACCTGTACAATTACCCTTCGTAGTAACGCTGTGGTAGCGTCTAGGTAATTGCCTTCGTAGTAACGCTGTGGTAGCGTCTAGGTGATTGCTGTAAAGAAATAATGAGCACAACACGTGAGGTATTGATACTGATTTATTGAATAATTTGGTTGGGTTTATATACAAAAATAACATTTACAAATACAACAGTGGTTCAAAAACAATTAATAATTTTGCCTATGAAATCTATAAAATTTATTAAAATCAATAATAGTAGTTTGTTTGTAAACACTGGCTTTCTGTTGCACTCTGGCCAACTGACTGTGCAATCTCAGCAATCCTCGCCGGAGCGGATGTCCCTGGTGTTGATGAACTGCGACTGGCCGTCGGAATGTGCTGAATTGCATAGGAAGCCAGTGTGTTACAATGGAATTGTCGCTAAATTGGTACATAAAAAAAATGTTTTAATATGAATTAAACATATTGCCGAGTCGACAAAAATAATAATTAATATAAACAACAACAAAACAAGGTCGAATTGAACTGTGTTATGACTGTGAAGGGCGTTCTTGTTTGTAGTGTATGTCCCTGTAGAGCGGCTTAAGTGGAATGTTCTCTTGTGGTGATATTTGATCACGTTCTCTGCTCTTCTTCTGTCTATTTGGTTTCCTTTTCTTCCAGCACGTATACGCTGTCCATAGCAACAGAACTGTAGCAACTATTGCTGTGGTTGTGAGGCAGCTGGTAAGGACGGAGTGATGTTTTACAGTGTGCCAGTGCATATTCTGCAGTTCTTGACTGAGTTTGTGTTCATTTATCTTCAGTGTGGTTAGTGCGTCTGATGCCTTTAACACCGGTTCTTCTTGTGATAACTCTTGGACTGGATGCTTCAGTGTTAGCTGGAACCCTGGCGATACAGGTTTGTTGTAGCTTCCTAGTATTGAATACTGTTCTTCTCTTTTCGGGGTTAGCACATTCTGTGCTGTCCTAATAATACATTCTTGGGATATTTGAATTATTCCAGTTTTGTTGACGTGTATGTCTTCCCTAATTCCATTGCATGTGATAGCGATTCTGATACGTTTGTTGGCGATGAACATCCATGTGTTTGGCATGTATAGTTTCTTCCAGATGGTTGAATGAAGTTTATTACCAATGACGGGACAGGTTGTATTTTCTGTTCGGTGATATATTTCATCGATCACACAATTGGGACTTGTCTGCAAATCTTTCACTGCTGCTGGGGAGCATATGTAGTTGTGCTGTTCCAATTTGATGCATTTGCTGAAGTCTTCGTTGGTTAAGAAGAAATACGCTTGGTTGTTGTAGTCGACGGCTATCATCTCGTTAGGGACGTCCATCACCCAGTATGACCCACCTTCAATTTTCACCGGGATGGGATCTACTTTTATGACGACGAAGGATGTTATTTCAACCATGGGAAGGCTGCTGAATATCTTGATGTATTGTTCGTCGTGGAGAACATTCATCCTTATAATCGGTGATGTCAGGATCTTGATATTGGGTGGAAGCTTGTCATTGGCAGACGTCACAATTTTATCGACATGGGCTGGTGTCATGAGGTCGTAAATATTCCCTCGATTTAGATGTACTTCCATGAGTTTGTTGTAGTGGTTGTGAACTTCAGTTATGAAGTTGCTTGCCACTTGATACGTGCTTAAAACATGGATGTGGAGTCTGTTTGCGTCTACCCTGCTGTACCAATATTGCATGCTATTTATAGCCTCTAATCCTTTGTTCAACTTGAGCCTGAACCGTTCTAGTTGATTATTGATTCTTGTTTCGGTGTCGTTGAACGTGGAGAGTGCTGATAACATGAATTTGGTCTGGTGATTGGAAGCTTGGATGAGTTGGTATTGATTCTTGTCAAGGTCTTCGATATCCTTGTAAACTTCATCATTGACTCCAAAGACTGAAGTCAATAATTTCCCTAGGAGTCCGCGCTTCTGTCTATTCAGGATTATCCCTTCCATTCCATTCTTTATCCAGAGCATTTGGTTTTCTTGATCTTGAAGGTGGTGCAGTAAATTTTTGCATTGGGTCTCGGATGACAGAGTTGTGATTTCCTTGCAGAATTTCTCGAACTTTAAAACTACGTCTGCTATTGCTTTCACATCGTCGATGAGTTTCGATTTCTCAAACTTTGCTTCAATTCTGAATATGCCTCGCTCGATCTTCGAATGTCCGATGTGTTCGACGTACAATCCCGGTTTTGGATATTGCACGGTGTAAGTTGCTTGAGCGGTGGAGATCATGTGAGTCATCAGTAATGCAGTGATGAAGTAATGACGAAAAGTGGGTTCTTTTCTCTTGGCGGGTTTTTCTGAGCATCGTTTGTTTTTGATTACTGAGACATTGGAGCTGACTCTTCTGTCTTGGGCTGCTTCTTGATTGTCATCTGGTTGTGATTGGGGTAAGCGAATTAGGCTGTGAATTGCTCTTTTTATTGCTCCCCCGCTAGCTCTTTGAATGGTAGCAGCTCGAACTTTTCCATCACTTCCGGTATGGATGTCTGTGATTCGTCCTAGGGGCCACTTGCTTGGATCAATCTGTTGATCCTTGATTATAACCATGTCACCAATCATGACACCTTCTTCAGAGTGTTTCCATTTGTAGCGTTGTTGTAGACGACTGAGGTACTCTGAACTCCAGGAGTTCCAGAAATCTTTCTTCATTTTGAGTAGTAATTTCCACCGAGATGCTAAATTTCCATCGATATTGGTGGTGACTGGGTTTGGAGGTGTTATTATTGCTCTTCCTATGAGAAAGTGTCCAGGGGTCAGTGCTACTGCGTCATTGATGTCATTGTTTAGTGGGCACAGCGGTCTTGAATTTAAACATGCCTCAATCTGGTGTAGTAGGGTTGACAATTCTTCATAGGTTAACGTCGACGTACCTACTATTCGCTTGAAATGATGTTTCATCGATTTTACACCAGCCTCCCATAATCCCCCAAAGTGGGGAGCTGCCGGCGGAATAAAATGCCACTGAGTTCCCAGTACTGTGACTTGTTCCTGAATGTCGGGTGATTGAGTCACATTCATAGCTTCTTTTTCTAGTATCTTGCTTGCTCCCACAAAATTCGTTCCATTGTCGCTGTAGATGTGAGCGCACGGTCCTCTTCTGGCTGTGAATCGTCGAAAGGCTGCTAAGAATGCATCCGTTGTCATGTCGGTTACGGCTTCTAGATGAATTGCCTTTGTAGATAGACAAACGAAAATTGCGATGTATCCTTTATAAGACTTATGACCTCTTCCTTTGGTTGTCCTTACTTGTATTGGACCTGCATAGTCTACTCCGCTGTGCGTGAATGGTGAGGACGGTGTTACTCTCGGAGCTGGAAGATCTCCCATGAGTTGGGTGCTTGTTTAGGCATTGTACCGTATGCACTTGACGCATTGCTTGATAATACTTCGAACTATGTTCTTCCCATTTATTATCCAGAATTTCCGTCTTATCTGTGCTAACGTTGCATTGTTACCCCCGTGTAGTGTTTTGTGATGCCCATCTACTACTATTAGTTTGGACACATGATTATGATGCGGCAGTATTATTGGATGTTTTTCGTCGTACGACAAATGAGATTTGTCTAATCTCCCCCCTACTCGAAGTATTCCATGTGCATCAATAAATGGGTTGAGATTGAGTATCTTGCTATTGTTATCCAATCTCTTGCTGTGCTGTAGCTGTTTGATTTCTTTCTCGAAGTTTTCTGATTGTGCTAGTCGTACAATTTGGATCATGGCTGCGTTCATTTCATCGACTGTCAGAAATCCGTGTTGACTTGAAACTTTTCTGGTTTTCTGGATGAATCTCTTGCAATATGCCATTACTCGCACCATTTTCTGAAGGGAAGAAAACTGCGGCATGACATTGCCTTGGTCTATCTTGATTGTAGTTTGATGACATCTTTTTATTTCTTCTTTTGTATCGGTTGTTTCTGTCGGTCTTGGCCATTCATTTCTATTGTTCAGCCATGTCGGGCCATACCACCATAGAGAATGACTTCGCAATTTGTCGGGACTGATTCCACGCGATATGACGTCCGCTGGATTATCCGCTGTTTTGACGTGATTCCACATGAGTGCTGGAACTAAAGTGTTGATTTCTATCCGTGATTAATTTGTTTGCCTTGGTCTGCGTTGCCTGAGTTGGGTCAGTTTTTTGTACTTTGAAGATTTTTTTATCGTTCAAGATCTCCAACATCTTGTCATTATACTGCTCTCTGTACATCACCACCGTAGTTGAGCCTTTATCACTCTGTAAAGCAATTATATTAGGGTGTTGTTTTAGGAATTGTTTGGTTTGGTTAAAGTTTTTGTTTAACACTTCAGCTTCCGATTTTTGGTAAGTTAAATGGTTCGTAATTACGTTGGTTACCTTGGCTCTATAGAGATCACGTTTTGGTTCCTCTATTTTGCTGATGATGTCCTCTACATCCGCCAAAAGTCTTTGTATTGGTATCTCTTTCTTGGTTACCGGTAGGGCAAATTTAGGACCCAACGCCAGCGTGGTTTTTACTTCTTTCGGTAACTCTTCATCAGTCATGTTCGCCATCCACTTTTTATCCACATGTATCCTCTTCTCTTGTTCCTCCTCCTAACTCACCCTGGATTTCCTGGTTTTTCCTCGATTCCGTTGTGTTTGCTCTGAAGCGTACACATGCCGCGGTCGCTGCCCTGTGCCCTTCAGCGTTGCAGTCGGGGCATCTGGTAGGGTTGATGCAGTCCTTGGTCAGGTGCCCCTCCTGTCCGCAGTTGTAGCAGCTGGATCTTCTGTCGGGTCCATCGCAGTCCTTGACCAAGTGCAGTGGGGACCAGCATTTCAAACACCTTTTGGTTGCTGTCTTCTCCACGACTCTGCACCACGCTAAACCAATTTGGATTCCCCTTTCACTCAGCAGGGGGTTTGCTTTGTTTGTGTCCAGTTCTACCGTTACTGCCTGCATACTGGTCGCGTACGGTCACAGGGGGCCTATTCTGATGCTGTCGGTGTTTGCTTCGTTTGTCTTTTCTATGATGGCTCTCCTCACTTCTTCTGCATCAGTAGCTATTGTTAGGCCTTTGACGTATAGCACCTTTGTTCTTCTGCGCCTCTCCTCTCCCATTCCCCTGCTCGTCACCTTCTGCCCGCTCTCGTCGTTCAGCACCCTTGATCTCGTTGGCCGCCTTTGTGTCCCTTTTCGTGGTAATGAGGACCTTTCCTTCTCTCGTCCGCCGTATTCCCTGTATGATCTGGGCCTCCTGCAGTCCTTGCAGCTTGCGGGTTATTCCTTTAACGGTCTCCTCAAAAGACGTTCCGGGTCTTTCTACTACCACGTGGTTTTGGAGGTTTTTCTTTCATTTTCCTTTTCCTCATTGATTTTCCTCTGTGTTGTGAATATTTCCGCCTGTGTGCTTGTTTCCCTGAACGCAATGTCTACAAGTTTTCGGTACGGTCTCTCAGCTGTCGTATCATGGTCCACACTGATTGGTCGTCGTGTTGGTCGGATGTTAGCTTGATGATCTTCTCGTTCTTCTCTATTTCTCTTCCTCTCACCTTCGTTTTCGTGATCAGCTCAATTTCCTCGTACTGGTCGTTTACCTCGGCCAATATGGGGTGTGCTTTCTTAAATTGGCTCTGGATACTGTTGTTCATGAGACGATCATCAGGCTCTACTATCATCACTCTGGTGCTGGACTCCTGCCGCCACAGCGGATTGCCCTATTTTATGGTCGTGTTGCTGAAGTGCTCTTCCTTCCATCTTTTGTCCGTCACCTCCTTCCATTCTTCGAAGGTAGTCGCCGTTTGTATTCGTTTTTGTTGTTCCTCTTCTATTCTCTTTTTGCACTCTTCCTCCGTTTCTGTCTGTGTTTGCATCTCTCTCGTTTCTTGTCTTTTCGGTTTGGTTTCTCCTCCCATCCTCACTATCCACTGTTTTGTTTCTCTCCTGTTAAACATTTCCGCTTGCCTTTCAAGTTGTCGGATCGTCGCCTTCAGCTCTTTTTTTGTGTTTTGCTCGGTGTATTTTGTTAGGTTGCTTATAAGGTTTAGGACATTCTCAATTCCCTTCTTGACCACTCTGCTATGCCCGCTATCATCATCTTCCGCTTGCCGTTCTACCTCTTCTGTTCGTTTTCGCTTTGTTTTTCTCTCTTCGTTTTCGATGTCATCGTCTGTTAGCGTCCCGGACGATATGCTGCTTCTTACGCTGCCGAAAGACCAGCTCCTCATTCTCTGCGGAGTAGCGCCTGCAAGGTCGGTGTTCCCCGATATCGACCAGTAGTCCCGCGGGTCTCTCATGACGACGGTCGTGTTGAGATCCTCCGACGTCTCTTCATCGCATATACGGCTGGCGGGTCTCGGGGAGTCCACGTATCCCTTCGGTGGTGGAGACCGAGAACCCAACCCAACCCAACCCAACCCAACCCAACCCAACCCAACCCAACCCAACCCAAGTCCGTGTAGTGAGCACCAACATCCGCGGACTTGCGGTATACCTGGGACCGTCGCAAGTAGGCAAATTGTGCCGATCCAGGTGGTCAACGGTCGAATTCAAAGAGTAATCGTAATTATCAAAAAACTACGGATAAGAACAGGTAGATAGTTCTCGGAACAACAGGTAACAACCCTTTTTCCTATCAATCGCGATGTAAGCATGCAAAACCCAGCCCAGCCCAGCCCAGCCCAGCCCAGCCCAGCCCAGCCCAGCCCAGCCCAGCCCAGCCCAGCCCAGCCCAGCCCAGCCCAGCCCAGCCCAGCCCAGCCCAGCCCAGCCCAGCCCAGCCCAGCCCAGCCCAGCCCAGCCCAGCCCAGCCCAGCCCAGCCCAGCCCAGCCCAGCCCAGCCCAGCCCAGCCCAGCCCAGCCCAGCCCAGCCCAGCCCAGCCCAGCCCAGCCCAGCCCAGCCCAGCCCAGCCCAGCCCAGCCCAGCCCAGCCCAGCCCAGCCCAGCCCAGCCCAGCCCAGCCCAGCCCAGCCCAGCCCAGCCCAGCCCAGCCCAGCCCAGCCCAGCCCAGCCCAGCCCAGCCCAGCCCAGCCCAGCCCAGCCCAGCCCAGCCCAGCCCAGCCCAGCCCAGCCCAGCCCAGCCCAGCCCAGCCCAGCCCAGCCCAGCCCAGCCCAGCCCAGCCCAGCCCAGCCCAGCCCAGCCCAGCCCAGCCCAGCCCAGCCCAGCCCAGCCCAGCCCAGCCCAGCCCAGCCCAGCCCAGCCCAGCCCAGCCCAGCCCAGCCCAGCCCAGCCCAGCCCAGCCCAGCCCAGCCCAGCCCAGCCCAGCCCAGCCCAGCCCAGCCCAGCCCAGCCCAGCCCAGCCCAGCCCAGCCCAGCCCAGCCCAGCCCAGCCCAGCCCAGCCCAGCCCAGCCCAGCCCAGCCCAGCCCAGCCCAGCCCAGCCCAGCCCAGCCCAGCCCAGCCCAGCCCAGCCCAGCCCAGCCCAGCCCAGCCCAGCCCAGCCCAGCCCAGCCCAGCCCAGCCCAGCCCAGCCCAGCCCAGCCCAGCCCAGCCCAGCCCAGCCCAGCCCAGCCCAGCCCAGCCCAGCCCAGCCCAGCCCAGCCCAGCCCAGCCCAGCCCAGCCCAGCCCAGCCCAGCCCAGCCCAGCCCAGCCCAGCCCAGCCCAGCCCAGCCCAGCCCAGCCCAGCCCAGCCCAGCCCAGCCCAGCCCAGCCCAGCCCAGCCCAGCCCAGCCCAGCCCAGCCCAGCCCAGCCCAGCCCAGCCCAGCCCAGCCCAGCCCAGCCCAGCCCAGCCCAGCCCAGCCCAGCCCAGCCCAGCCCAGCCCAGCCCAGCCCAGCCCAGCCCAGCCCAGCCCAGCCCAGCCCAGCCCAGCCCAGCCCAGCCCAGCCCAGCCCAGCCCAGCCCAGCCCAGCCCAGCCCAGCCCAGCCCAGCCCAGCCCAGCCCAGCCCAGCCCAGCCCAGCCCAGCCCAGCCCAGCCCAGCCCAGCCCAGCCCAGCCCAGCCCAGCCCAGCCCAGCCCAGCCCAGCCCAGCCCAGCCCAGCCCAGCCCAGCCCAGCCCAGCCCAGCCCAGCCCAGCCCAGCCCAGCCCAGCCCAGCCCAGCCCAGCCCAGCCCAGCCCAGCCCAGCCCAGCCCAGCCCAGCCCAGCCCAGCCCAGCCCAGCCCAGCCCAGCCCAGCCCAGCCCAGCCCAGCCCAGCCCAGCCCAGCCCAGCCCAGCCCAGCCCAGCCCAGCCCAGCCCAGCCCAGCCCAGCCCAGCCCAGCCCAGCCCAGCCCAGCCCAGCCCAGCCCAGCCCAGCCCAGCCCAGCCCAGCCCAGCCCAGCCCAGCCCAGCCCAGCCCAGCCCAGCCCAGCCCAGCCCAGCCCAGCCCAGCCCAGCCCAGCCCAGCCCAGCCCAGCCCAGCCCAGCCCAGCCCAGCCCAGCCCAGCCCAGCCCAGCCCAGCCCAGCCCATCCCATCCCAACCCAATCCAATCCAACCCAAACCAACCCCACCCCACATTCGGTAAGCGCAACATAAACAGATTGAAGCTAACTAAAAATGTCCGTGTAGTGAGCACCAACATACGCGGACTTGCGGTATACCTGGGACCGTCGCACGTAGGCAAACTGTGCCGAGTAGTTTCTTTCGAATATGAAAAGGAAAACTATAAACCTTTGTATGTAGCTATTTAGATTTCGTGAATATCGTCAATTGCATCTGCAAGCTGAATCCGGTACTGCGACTTAGAAATGCGTATAACTCATATAGTTACCGCTCTCCGCCAGGTCAGCACGCAACGCAACGCACCCGATCCGATTCCGGAAGGTACAAGTTATTACACGAGATGACAGACGTCCAAGCGCAACAGCAGACGGCGGCCGCGTCCCCGGCCAAGAAAGCGGCCCCGCGTCCAAGAAGGCGGCGAAGAACCCTCGCTCGAAGCCGACGCATCCGCCGATCTCCGACATGTTGAACGGCGCGATCAAGAGTCTGAAAGAGCGTGGCGGTTCGTCCCTGCAGGTGGTCAAGAAGTACGTCGCCGCCAACTATAGTCGACGTCAGTACGTTGCACAGAACGCGTTTTCTGCAATGTCAGGATGTAAACAAGCCGCACAATTTTATATTAAGATCGCAATTTGTGTTTATAATAAATTGCAATAATAATAATAACAATCCCACCCAACCCAACACAACAGAACCCAACCCAAACCCAACGCGTTTTCAGCAATACTGGGACGCAAACTAGCCAATTTTACAATTTTATATTATGATCGCAAATGGTGTTCATAATATATTGCAATAATAATAATAATAATCCCACTCAACCCAACACAACCCAACCGAACCCAACCCAACCCAACCCAACCTTTTTTTTCAGCGCATGAGGAGGGGAAAATGCTTTATGCACTGAGCCCCGATCAGATATGGCGCTACTGACCTGATCGGGAGTGTGGGACTCATTCTGTCTAGGTGTTACGTCAGGGTTACCTCACTAAAAACACCTCCTCATTTTGACATGTTTTTTGATCTTGACGGCCGGGAACCGCGGAGGCATTACTTCGCGGCCGTCCATGCCAGATGTAATCTTTAGTCCCTTTTCTTAATCTGGTGGTTGGTCTGGAGTGGCTTGTTGCTCCATCTCTGTCCGCTGTTTGGTGGTCATTGTCTCGCGGAGGAATCTGGTTACCTCCCACGCGTGTTCACCGAGGAGGAAGCCGGCCACATTCTCCTCATCCACTAGTACTCCCACGCTCAACTTCAGCCTCCTTCTTGCTTCGTCGAAGCGGATACACTCGAAGAAGGTGTGGCGCGGTGTGTCGACCGCGTCACAGCCGTACCAGCATTGATTGGATGGTCTCTTCTTAATTTCGTGGAGGTAGCTGCCAAAGCACCCATAGCCGGTAATTGCCTGGGTCACGAAGTAGTCCGTTGGGGGGCCCATCTTCATCCACTGGTGGACGTCCCGTATGAAAGTCCTCGCCCATCCTTCGTAGTTGTTCCACCTCTCCTGCCATGTGGTCATCAGCTGTTCGCGCAGCTCGGCTTTGTGCTGTCCCCGGATCTCCCAATTTCGGGCGCGTTCCCACACTAGCAGGTCGAGGGGAGGGCACCCTGCCAGCACTCCGACCGCCTCTGTCGCCACCGTCCTGTATGCTGATGTCACGGCTATGGCGTACTTTCGCTCTATGCTCCTCAGCATCTGGGCGTACTTCTTGTACTTTAGGGCACTCTCCCAGGCTGGAGCCGCGTACAGGACGACGGAGGTTATCCGCGGCATCAGGCGGGAGAGATCGTTCTGAATCCTGGCCGCTTTTTCCGTGATCCTCTTGACGTGTTCGGTCATCCTCAGGTCCTTGTCGAGGAACACTCCAAGATACTTCATGGCTTTCGAGTTTGTGACGCTTTGCCTGCCCACTTGGGTCCGGAGAGATTTTAATTTTCTCCGACCCTCCAGGATTACCACCTCCGTCTTAGTCTCCTCTATGGCTAGACCAATGCTCTTAAGGTGGCGCGTAACTTTCTCTAACGCGTGCTCCGCCTTGGACGTCAGGCCTGCCTCAGTTTTGGCCTCAATTACAAGCGCCAGGTCGTCCGCGTAGCCTACGCCGTACACGCCATCTTCGTGCACCAGAGCTAGCACGCTTGCATAATATGCGATCCACATTATGCCACCCAGCACGGCACCAGGCGGTCAACGGTCGAATTCAAAGAGTAATCGTAATTATCAAAAAAATGCGGATAAGAGCAGGTAGATAGTTCTCGGAACAACAGGTAACAACCCTTTTTCCTATCAATCGCGATGTAAGCATGCAAAACTAATCTGAATCCGATCGCGTTTCGGAGTGCACGTTTTTGCAGTTTTGAGCGTTCCTTGTGTGAGTGACTTTTACAACGCAAATAAAGTAAATTTGAGTTTCTGTGTCTGTTATTAAAATGAGGATGATGAATTTCGATAATACAGGTAAGAATCAATTGAGATTGCAAAATTTTGCACGCTGCAGCGTTTTTAGCGTATATTTCAACGGATTCAAAACTTGCGTGTTTCCGAAACAGAAACATTCGCTATTTATTCGGTTGAAAGCGGTTTCGTTGTACTTCCGCGCCCGATCGCGTTACAATATTCTTTCGAATATGAAGAAAAACTATGAACCTTTGTATGTAGGTATTTAGATGTCGTGAATATCGTCAATTGCATCTGCAAGCTGAATCCAGTACTGCGACTTAGAAACGCGTATAACTCATATAGTTACCGCTCTCCGCCAGGTCGGCACGCAACGCAACGCACCCGATCCGATTCCGGAAGGTACAAGTTATTACACGAGATGACAGACGTCCAAGCGCAACAGCGGATGGCCGCCGCGTTCCCGGCCAAGAAAGCGGCCCCGCGTCCAAGAACCCAACGCGTTTTCTGCAATATTAGGACGTAAACAAGCCAAACAATTTTATATTAAGATTGCAAATTGTGTTCATAATATATTGCAATAATAATAATAATAATAATCCCACCCAACCCAACCCAATCCAACCAAAACCAACCCCACCCCACATTCGGTAAGCGCAACATAAACAGATTGAAGCTACCTAAAAATGACCGCGTAGTGAGCACCAACATCCGCGGACTTGCGGTATACCTGGGACCGTCGCACGTAGGCAAACTGTGCCGAGTAGTTGCTTTCGAGTATGAAAAGAAAAACTATGAACATTTGTGTGTAGGTATTTAGATTTCGTGAATATCGTCAATTGCATCTGCAAGCTAAATTCGGTACTGCGACTTAGAAATGCGTATAACTCATATAGTTACCGCTCTCCGCCAGGTCAGCACGCAGCGCAACGCACCCGATCCGATTCCGGAAGGTACAAGTTATTACACGAGATGACAGACGTCCAAGCGCAACAGCAGACGGCGGAAGCGTCGCCAGCCAAGAAAGCGGCCCCGCGTCCAAGAAAGCGGCGAAGAACCCTCCATCGAAGCCGACGCATCCGCCGACCTCCGACATGGTGAACGACGCGATCAAGAGTCTGAAAAAGCGCGGCGGTTCGTCCCTGCAGGTGATCGTAAACGTAAACAAGCCGCACAATTTTATATTAAGATCGCAGCCCAGCCCAGCCCAGCCCAGCCCAGCCCAGCCCAGCCCAGCCCAGCCCAGCCCAGCCCAGCCCAGCCCAGCCCAGCCCAGCCCAGCCCAGCCCAGCCCAGCCCAGCCCAGCCCAGCCCAGCCCAGCCCAGCCCAGCCCAGCCCAGCCCAGCCCAGCCCAGCCCAGCCCAGCCCAGCCCAGCCCAGCCCAGCCCAGCCCAGCCCAGCCCAGCCCAGCCCAGCCCAGCCCAGCCCAGCCCAGCCCAGCCCAGCCCAGCCCAGCCCAGCCCAGCCCAGCCCAGCCCAGCCCAGCCCAGCCCAGCCCAGCCCAGCCCAGCCCAGCCCAACCCAACCCAACCCAACCCAACCCAACCCAACAAAACCCAGCCCAGCCCAGCCCAGCCCAGCCCAGCCCAGCCCAGCCCAGCCCAGCCCAGCCCAGCCCAGCCCAGCCCAGCCCAGCCCAGCCCAGCCCAGCCCAGCCCAGCCCAGCCCAGCCCAGCCCAGCCCAGCCCAGCCCAGCCCAGCCCAACCCAACCCAACCCAACCCAACACAGTCCAACCCAACACAGTCCAACCCAAACCCAACCCAATCCAACCCAACCCAAACCAACCCAACCCACTGGTGGACGTCCGGTATGAAAGTCCTCCCCCATCCTTCGTAGTTGTTCCACCTCTCCTGCCATGTGGTCATCAGCTGTTCGCGCAGCTCGGCTTTGCGCTGTCCCCGGGTCTCCCAATTTCGGGCGCGTTCCCACACTAGCAAGTCGAGGGGAGGGCACCCTGCCAGCACTCCGACCGCCTCTGTCGCCACCGTCCTGTATGCTGATGTCACGGCTATGGCGTACTTTCGCTCTATGCTCCTCAGCATCTGGGCGTACTTGTTGTACTTTAGGGCACTCTCCCAGGCTGGAGCCGCGTACAGGACGACGGAGGTTACCACGGTCGCAAGCATCCGCCTCCTATGGTTGGACGGCCCCCCAATCCGCGGCATCAGGCGGGAGAGATCGTTCTGAATCCTGGCCGCTTTTTCCGTGATCCTCTTGACGTGTTCGGTCATCCTCAGGTCCTTGTCGAGGAACACTCCAAGATACTTCACGGCTTTCGAGTTTGTGACGCTTTGCCTGCCCACTTGGATCCGGAGAGATTTTAATTTTCTCCGACCCTCCAGGATTACCACCTCCGTCTTAGTCTCTTCTATGGCTAGACCAATGCTCTTAAGGTGGCGCGTAACTTTCTCTAACGCGTACTCCGCCTTGGACGTCAGGTCTGCCTCAGTTTTGGCCTCAATTACAAGCGCCAGGTCGTCCGCGTAGCCTACGCCGTACACGCCATCTTCGTGCACCAGAGCTAGCACGCTCGCATAATATGCGATCCACATTATGCCACCCAGCACGGCACCCTGTGGAAGACCGCAGGTCATCGCCCTTGCCTCGCCGTCCGGGAGGTAGACTGTCCTATCAGACAGGTAGGTGCCCACCATACGCTGCAAAGCCGGAGACACTTCTGCTTTCTTCAGTGCTTCCTTGACCTTGTTCCAGGGGGCAGAGTTAAAAGCGTTCCTGATGTCCAGTAGGACCATGATCGCCAGGCGCCTGTGCGTCAGGGACGTTCTCCTGATTTCCTTGACTCGCTCCACGATAGACATGATGGCGTCAGCCCTGCCGTCTGCCCTTCCTGTAAGCGTACTGGTTGTTCCCCAAGGCTCCCTGCTGTTGGAGTTGGTTTATAAGCCTCCTGTTTATCATTCTTTCCAGTAGCTTGCCTACCGAACTCAGGATACAGAGCGGGCGGTATGCCTGGGCTTGCCCGGGTCTCTTCGGTTTGTCGATCAGCACCAGTCTGGCCTCTCTCCATATCCTGGGGAACGTTCCGGTCTCCAAGCAGGAGTTGAATACCTCCAGGAAATATCGCGCGTCGGACTCCACGCAGGCGATGAGGATTTCGCTGGTTACCTGGTCCCTTCCCGGTGCTTTTTTCCTCTTCATCTTCCTGAGGGCCGCTGTAAGTTCGTCCATCGAGAAGGGGTTGTCCCGGTCGTCTTGGGCAAGTGGCTGCTCGGTCAGGTCGCTCTGGTGCGGATCGCTGGGGAATAGTTTTTTGTATTGTGCGTGCAGAGTAGTTCTGTCCAGCTGTCCGGCGTTTCTGGTACCCAGACGTTTGGTCAGCAGCTGGTACGCCGTCCCCCAGATGTTCTCTTCCAGTTCTGCGCACAGCTCCTTCCATTTCGCCTCTCTGGTTCGTCGGATCAAGGTGGTCAGCAATTTCTTGGACTCTCGGTACTTCGTCTCGGCCGCTTGTGTGTTTTCTTGCATTGACGAGGTGGCTCTTCTTGCTCTCTGCCATGCTCTTCTGCCGCTCACGCAACTTGACCGCGCTTCAGCGATTTCGATGGTTCACCAGTACTTCGGTTTTCTGCTTTTACCGAGCACTTTCTTCTTCTGGAGGGCTGCATCGCAGGCTTTTTGGATCCTCTCCATGAGGCCCTCGGGTGTCGCCTCGCTATTGTCCAGCGCGGCAAACTCCTGTCGCAGGCGCTTTTCTCCTTCCGATCCGAATCTCCAGCCGGTAGGAGAGTCTCGGATAGCTTCTCGATGCTCTGGTGCCCCGATGGTGAAGTTGATGAGCAAGTGGTCGCTCAGCACCTCCGTATCCTCACGGACAGTCCAGCCATCGATGTCACTTGTCACTTCCTCGCTCGCCAAGGTAAGGTCAATGACGGACGACCCTCTTGCCCCTCTGAATGTGTTGACGCCCGGGCTGTTCGCCAGGATCAGTCGGTTCCTGGCCGCCCACTCTTCCATCTCTTGTCCCCGCCTGCTGTGATTTCCGTCTCCCGCCATCATAGTCTTTGCGTTGAAGTCGCCGCAGACTACGGCAGGTCTCTGACTGGCTCTTATTTCTCGCTCTAGTCGATCCAACATGTCTAAAAACTCCTCGCCTGCCCAACCCAACCCAACCCAACCCAACACAGTCCAACCCAAACCCAACCCAACCCAACCCAACCCAACCCAACCCAACCCAACCCAACCCAACCCAACCCAACCCAACCCAACCCAACCCAACCCAACCCAACCCAACCCAACCCAACCCAACCCAACCCAACCCAACCCACTGGTGGACGTCCCGTATGAAAGTCCTCGCCCATCCTTCGTAGTTGTTCCACCTCTCCTGCCATGTGGTCATCAGCTGTTCGCGCAGCTCGGCTTTGCGCTGTCCCCGGGTCTCCCAATTTCGGGCGCGTTCCCACACTAGCAAGTCGAGGGGAGGGCACCCTGCCAGCACTCCGACCGCCTCTGTCGCCACCGTCCTGTATGCTGATGTCACGGCTATGGCGTACTTTCGCTCTATGCTCCTCAGCATCTGGGCGTACTTCTTGTACTTTAGGGCACTCTCCCAGGCTGGAGCCGCGTACAGGACGACGGAGGTTACCACGGTCGCAAGCATCCGCCTCCTATGGTTGGACGGCCCCCCAATCCGCGGCATCAGGCGGGAGAGATCGTTCTGAATCCTGGCCACTTTTTCCGTGATCCTCTTGACGTGTTCGGTCATCCTCAGGTCCTTGTCGAGGAACACTCCAAGATACTTCACGGCTTTCGAGTTTGTGACGCTTTGCCTGCCCACTTGGATCCGGAGAGATTTTAATTTTCTCCGACCCTCCAGGATTACCACCTCCGTCTTAGTCTCTTCTATGGCTAGACCAATGCTCTTAAGGTGGCGCGTAACTTTCTCTAACGCGTACTCCGCCTTGGACGTCAGGTCTGCCTCAGTTTTGGCCTCAATTACAAGCGCCAGGTCGTCCGCGTAGCCTACGCCGTACACGCCATCTTCGTGCACCAGAGCTAGCACGCTCGCATAATATGCGATCCACATTATGCCACCCAGCACGGCACCCTGTGGAAGACCGCAGGTCATCGCCCTTGCCTCGCCGTCCGGGAGGTAGACTGTCCTATCAGACAGGTAGGTGCCCACCATCCGCTGCAAAGCCGGAGACACTTCTGCTTTCTTCAGTGCTTCCTTGACCTTGTTCCAGGGGGCAGAGTTAAAAGCGTTCCTGATGTCCAGTAGGACCATGATCGCCAGGCGCCTGTGCGTCAGGGACGTTCTCCTGATTTCCTTGACTCGCTCCACGATAGACATGATGGCGTCAGCCCTGCCGTCTGCCCTTCCTGTAAGCGTACTGGTTGTTCCCCAAGGCTCCCTGCTGTTGGAGTTGGTTTATAAGCCTCCTGTTTATCATTCTTTCCAGTAGCTTGCCTACCGAACTCAGGATACAGAGCGGGCGGTATGCCTGGGCTTGCCCGTGTCTCTTCGGTTTGTCGATCAGCGCCAGTCTGGCCTCTCTCCATATCCTGGGGAACGTTCCGGTCTCCAAGCAGGAGTTGAATACCTCCAGGAAATATCGCGCGTCGGACTCCACGCAGGCGATGAGGATTTCGCTGGTTACCTGGTCCCTTCCCGGTGCTTTTTTCCTCTTCATCTTCCTGAGGGTCGCTGTAAGTTCGTCCATCGAGAAGGGGTTGTCCCGGTCGTCTTGGGCAAGTGGCTGCTCGGTCAGGTCGCTCTGGTGCGGATCGCTGGGGAATAGTTTTTTGTATTGTGCGTGCAGAGTAGTTCTGTCCAGCTGTCCGGCGTTTCTGGTACCCAGACGTTTGGTCAGCAGCTGGTACGCCGTCCCCCAGATGTTCTCTTCCAGTTCTGCGCACAGCTCCTTCCATTTCGCCTCTCTGGTTCGTCGGATCAAGGTGGTCAGCAATTTCTTGGACTCTCGGTACTTCGTCTCGGCCGCTTGTGTGTTTTCTTGCGTTGACGAGGTGGCTCTTCTTGCTCTCTGCCATGCTCTTCTGCCGCTCACGCAACTCGACCGCGCTTCAGCGATTTCGATGGTCCACCAGTACTTCGGTTTTCTGCTTTTACCGAGCACTTTCTTCTTCTGGAGGGCTGCATCGCAGGCTTTTTGGATCCTCTCCATGAGGCCCTCGGGTGTCGCCTCGCTATTGTCCAGCGCGGCAAACTCCTGTCGCAGGCGCTTTTCTCCTTTCGATCCGAATCTCCAGCCGGTAGGAGAGTCTCGGATAGCTTCTCGATGCTCTGGTGCCCCAATGGTGAAGTTGATGAGCAAGTGGTCGCTCAGCACCTCCGTATCCTCACGGACAGTCCAGCCATCGATGTCACTTGTCACTTCCTCGCTCGCCAAGGTAAGGTCAATGACGGACGACCCTCTTGCCCCTCTGAATGTGTTGACGCCCGGGCTGTTCGCCAGGATCAGTCGGTTCCTGGCCGCCCACTCTTCCATCTCTTGTCCCCGCCTGCTGTGATTTCCGTCTCCCGCCATCATAGTCTTTGCGTTGAAGTCGCCGCAGACTACGGCAGGTCTCTGACTGGCTCTTATTTCTCGCTCTAGTCGATCCAACATGTCTAAAAACTCCTCGCCTGCCCAACCCAACCCAACCCAACCCAACACAGTCCAACCCAAACCCAACCCAACCCAACCCAACCCAACCCAACCCAACCCAACCCAACCCAACCCAACCCAACCCAACCCAACCCAACCCAACCCAACCCACTGGTGGACGTCCCGTATGAAAGTCCTCGCCCATCCTTCGTAGTTGTTCCACCTCTCCTGCCATGTGGTCATCAGCTGTTCGCGCAGCTCGGCTTTGCGCTGTCCCCGGGTCTCCCAATTTCGGGCGCGTTCCCACACTAGCAAGTCGAGGGGAGGGCACCCTGCCAGCACTCCGACCGCCTCTGTCGCCACCGTCCTGTATGCTGATGTCACGGCTATGGCGTACTTTCGCTCTATGCTCCTCAGCATCTGGGCGTACTTCTTGTACTTTAGGGCACTCTCCCAGGCTGGAGCCGCGTACAGGACGACGGAGGTTACCACGGTCGCAAGCATCCGCCTCCTATGGTTGGACGGCCCCCCAATCCGCGGCATCAGGCGGGAGAGATCGTTCTGAATCCTGGCCACTTTTTCCGTGATCCTCTTGACGTGTTCGGTCATCCTCAGGTCCTTGTCGAGGAACACTCCAAGATACTTCACGGCTTTCGAGTTTGTGACGCTTTGCCTGCCCACTTGGATCCGGAGAGATTTTAATTTTCTCCGACCCTCCAGGATTACCACCTCCGTCTTAGTCTCTTCTATGGCTAGACCAATGCTCTTAAGGTGGCGCGTAACTTTCTCTAACGCGTACTCCGCCTTGGACGTCAGGTCTGCCTCAGTTTTGGCCTCAATTACAAGCGCCAGGTCGTCCGCGTAGCCTACGCCGTACACGCCATCTTCGTGCACCAGAGCTAGCACGCTCGCATAATATGCGATCCACATTATGCCACCCAGCACGGCACCCTGTGGAAGACCGCAGGTCATCGCCCTTGCCTCGCCGTCCGGGAGGTAGACTGTCCTATCAGACAGGTAGGTGCCCACCATCCGCTGCAAAGCCGGAGACACTTCTGCTTTCTTCAGTGCTTCCTTGACCTTGTTCCAGGGGGCAGAGTTAAAAGCGTTCCTGATGTCCAGTAGGACCATGATCGCCAGGCGCCTGTGCGTCAGGGACGTTCTCCTGATTTCCTTGACTCGCTCCACGATAGACATGATGGCGTCAGCCCTGCCGTCTGCCCTTCCTGTAAGCGTACTGGTTGTTCCCCAAGGCTCCCTGCTGTTGGAGTTGGTTTATAAGCCTCCTGTTTATCATTCTTTCCAGTAGCTTGCCTACCGAACTCAGGATACAGAGCGGGCGGTATGCCTGGGCTTGCCCGGGTCTCTTCGGTTTGTCGATCAGCGCCAGTCTGGCCTCTCTCCATATCCTGGGGAACGTTCCGGTCTCCAAGCAGGAGTTGAATACCTCCAGGAAATATCGCGCGTCGGACTCCACGCAGGCGATGAGGATTTCGCTGGTTACCTGGTCCCTTCCCGGTGCTTTTTTCCTCTTCATCTTCCTGAGGGTCGCTGTAAGTTCGTCCATCGAGAAGGGGTTGTCCCGGTCGTCTTGGGCAAGTGGTTGCTCGGTCAGGTCGCTCTGGTGCGGATCGCTGGGGAATAGTTTTTTGTATTGTGCGTGCAGAGTAGTTCTGTCCAGCTGTCCGGCGTTTCTGGTACCCAGACGTTTGGTCAGCAGCTGGTACGCCGTCCCCCAGATGTTCTCTTCCAGTTCTGCGCACAGCTCCTTCCATTTCGCCTCTCTGGTTCGTCGGATCAAGGTGGTCAGCAATTTCTTGGACTCTCGGTACTTCGTCTCGGCCGCTTGTGTGTTTTCTTGCGTTGACGAGGTGGCTCTTCTTGCTCTCTGCCATGCTCTTCTGCCGCTCACGCAACTCGACCGCGCTTCAGCGATTTCGATGGTCCACCAGTACTTCGGTTTTCTGCTTTTACCGAGCACTTTCTTCTTCTGGAGGGCTGCATCGCAGGCTTTTTGGATCCTCTCCATGAGGCCCTCGGGTGTCGCCTCGCTATTGTCCAGCGCGGCAAACTCCTGTCGCAGGCGCTTTTCTCCTTCCGATCCGAATCTCCAGCCGGTAGGAGAGTCTCGGATAGCTTCTCGATGCTCTGGTGCCCCAATGGTGAAGTTGATGAGCAAGTGGTCGCTCAGCACCTCCGTATCCTCACGGACAGTCCAGCCATCGATGTCACTTGTCACTTCCTCGCTCGCCAAGGTAAGGTCAATGACGGACGACCCTCTTGCCCCTCTGAATGTGTTGACGCCCGGGCTGTTCGCCAGGATCAGTCGGTTCCTGGCCGCCCACTCTTCCATCTCTTGTCCCCGCCTGCTGTGATTTCCGTCTCCCGCCATCATAGTCTTTGCGTTGAAGTCGCCGCAGACTACGGCAGGTCTCTGACTGGCTCTTATTTCTCGCTCTAGTCGATCCAACATGTCTAAAAACTCCTCGCCTGGCCGGTTCGGTGAGAAGTACACCGACCACACCGCAAGACCTTCCAGCCATACCCCCAGGAACCCATCGGCCTTCACCCATCTCTCCGGTCTGATAGTGTTCGTAAGTATCTGGATGAACACGTTGTTCTGTTCATCCGTTGTTAGTCTCTCCGCCCGTCTGAGGTTCGGCTCTTGTCCGAGTATCAGGTCGGCTCCCATCTGGGTTGCAGCTGCTTCCAGGAGATCGTGGGTGAGGAGATCGTGGGTGACCCATCTCCTGTTGCAGTTTAGCTGGCAAACTATCATTGGAGCCATTGGGAAGTTGTGGTGGGAGAAACAGCACGGTTGCCTTCGGCCGCCCCCCTCGTCTGGTCTTGCTGTCGTGTTGTCTCGTTTGTTTTCTGCGTGCTCCCTCCTTTTTCGTTTTGTTCCGCTTCCTGCCTATGCCCAGTGAAATTCTTTCTCGCCCCTTTTCCTCTCTCGTCTTTTCCGGCTTTTTTACTTGACCTCTCTCGGTTCTGAACTTGCCATCCCTCTGTCTCGCTCTGCGACTCTTCCGTCTGCTCTCGCGGTCTCATCTTCTGCTCACCCTGGATTTCCTGGTTTTTCCTCGATTCCGTTGTGTTTGCTCTGAAGCGTACACATGCCGCGATCGCTGCCCTGTGCCCTTCAGCGTTGCAGTCGGGGCATCTGGTAGGGTTGATGCAGTCCTTGGTCAGGTGCCCCTCCTGTCCGCAGTTGTAGCAGCTGGATCTTCTGTCGGGTCCATCGCAGTCCTTGACCAAGTGCAGTGGGGACCAGCATTTCAAACACCTTTTGGTTGCTGTCTTCTCCACGACTCTGCACCACGCTAAACCAATTTGGATTCCTCTTTCACTCAGCAGGGGGTTTGCTTTGTTTGTGTCCAGTTCTACCGTTACCGCCTGCATACTGGTCGCGTACGGTCGCAGGGGGCCTATTCTGATGCTGTCGGTGTTTGCTTCGTTTGTCTTTTCTATGATGGCTCTCCTCACTTCTTCTGCATCAGTAGCTATTGTTAGGCCTTTGACGTATAGCACCTTTGTTCTTCTGCGCCTCTCCTCTCCCATTCCCCTGCTCGTCACCTTCTGCCCGCTCTCGTCGTTCAGCACCCTTGAGATCTCGTTGGCCGCCTTTGTGTCCCTTTTCGTGGTAATGAGGACCTTTTCGATTTTCCTCTGTGTTGTGAATATTTCCGCCTGTGTGCTTGTTTCCCTGAACGCAATGTCTACAAGTTTTCGGTACGGTCTCTCAGCTGTCGTATCATGGTCCACACTGATTGACCGTCGTGTTGGTCGGATGTTAGCTTGATGATCTTCTCGTTCTTCTCTATTTCTCTTCCTCTCACCTTCGTTTTCGTGATCAGCTCAATTTCCTCGTACTGGTCGTTTACCTCGGCCAATATGGGGTGTGCTTTCTTAAACTGGCTCTGGATACTGTTGTTCATGAGACGATCATCAGGCTCTACTATCATCACTCTGGTGCTGGACTCCTGCCGCCACAGCGGATTGCCCTCTTTTATGGTCGTGTTGCTGAAGTGCTCTTCCTTCCATCTTTTGTCCGTCACCTCCTTCCATTCTTCGAAGGTAGTCGCCGTTTGTATTCGTTTTTGTTGTTCCTCTTCTATTCTCTTTTTGCACTCTTCCTCCGTTTCTGTCTGTGTTTGCATCTCTCTCGTTTCTTGTCTTTTCGGTTTGGTTTCTCCTCCCATCCTCTCTATCCACTGTTTTGTTTCTCTCCTGTTAAACATTTCCGCTTGTCTTTCAAGTTGTCGGATCGTCGCCTTCAGCTCTTTTTTTGTGTTTTGCTCGGTGTATTTTGTTAGGTTGCTTATAAGGTTTAGGACATTCTCAATTCTCTTCTTGACCACTCTGCTATGCCCGCTATCATCATCTTCCGCTTGCCGTTCTACCTCTTCTGTTCGTTTTCGCTTTGTTTTTCTCTCTTCGTTTTCGATGTCATCGTCTGTTAGCGTCCCGGACGATATGCTGCTTCTTACGCTGCCGAAAGACCAGCTCCTCATTCTCTGCGGAGTAGCGCCTGCAAGGTCGGTGTTCCCCGATATCGACCAGTAGTCCTCCGACGTCTCTTCATCGCATATACGGCTGGCGGGTCTCGGGGAGTCCACGTATCCCTTCGGTGGTGGAGACCGAGTCGTTTTCGTGCTTCTTGCTGTTATTAGAAGCTCCTCATCTGTTGAGTTGAGGATATTGCCATGGCTTGCATGGCCTGGTAAACCCAACCCAACCCAACCCAACCCAACCCAACCCAACCCAACCCAACCCAACCCAACCCAACCCAACCCAACCCAACCCAACCCAACCCAACCCAACCCAACCCAACCCAACCCAACCTAACCCAAACCAACCCAACCCAACTCCACCCAACCCAACTCAACCCAACCCAACCCAACCCAACCCAACCCAACCCAACCCAACCCAACCCAACCCAACCTAACACAACCCAACCCAACCCAACCCAACCCAACCCAACCCAACCCAACCCAACCCAACCCAACCCAACCCAACCCAACCCAACCCAACCCAACCCAACCCAACACAACCCAACCCAACCCAACCCAACCCAACCCAATCCAATCCAACCCAACCCAACCCAACCCAACCCAACCCAACCCAACCCAACCCAACCCAACCCAACCCAACCCAACCCAACCCAACCCAACCCAACCCAACCCAACCCAACCCAACCCAACCCAACCCAACCCAACCCAACCCAACCCAACCCAACCCAACCCAACCCAACCCAACCCAGCCCAGCCCAGCCCAGCCCAGCCCAGCCCAGCCCAGCCCAGCCCAGCCCAGCCCAGCCCAGCCCAGCCCAGCCCAGCCCAGCCCAGCCCAGCCCAGCCCAGCCCAGCCCAGCCCAGCCCAGCCCAGCCCAGCCCAGCCCAGCCCAGCCCAGCCCAGCCCAGCCCAGCCCAGCCCAGCCCAGCCCAGCCCAGCCCAGCCCAGCCCAGCCCAGCCCAGCCCAGCCCAGCCCAGCCCAGCCCAGCCCAGCCCAGCCCAGCCCAGCCCAGCCCAGCCCAGCCCAGCCCAGCCCAGCCCAGCCCAGCCCAGCCCAGCCCAGCCCAGCCCAGCCCAGCCCAGCCCAGCCCAGCCCAGCCCAGCCCAGCCCAGCCCAGCCCAGCCCAGCCCAGCCCAGCCCAGCCCAGCCCAGCCCAGCCCAGCCCAGCCCAGCCCAGCCCAGCCCAGCCCAGCCCAGCCCAGCCCAGCCCAGCCCAGCCCAGCCCAGCCCAGCCCAGCCCAGCCCAGCCCAGCCCAGCCCAGCCCAGCCCAGCCCAGCCCAGCCCAGCCCAGCCCAGCCCAGCCCAGCCCAGCCCAGCCCAGCCCAGCCCAGCCCAGCCCAGCCCAGCCCAGCCCAGCCCAGCCCAGCCCAGCCCAGCCCAGCCCAGCCCAGCCCAGCCCAGCCCAGCCCAGCCCAGCCCAGCCCAGCCCAGCCCAGCCCAGCCCAGCCCAGCCCAGCCCAGCCCAGCCCAGCCCAGCCCAGCCCAGCCCAGCCCAGCCCAGCCCAGCCCAGCCCAGCCCAGCCCAGCCCAGCCCAGCCCAGCTCAGCCCAGCCCAGCCCAGCCCAGCCCAGCCCAGCCCAGCCCACATTCGGTAAGCGCAACATAAACAGATTGAAGCTAACTAAAAATATCCGTGTAGTGAGCACCAACATCCGCGGACTTGCGGTATACCTGGGACCGTCGTACGTAGGCAAATTGTGCCGATCTAGGCGGTCAACGGTCGAATTCAAAGAGTAATCGTAATTATCAGAAAAATGCGGATAAGAGCAGGTAGATAGTTCTCGGAACAACAGCTAACAACCCTTTTTCCTATCAATCGCAATGTAAGCATGCAAAACTAATCTGAATTCGATCGCGTTTCGGAGTGCACGCTACAGTTTTGAGCGTTCCTTGTGTGAGTGACGTTCACAACGCAAATAAGGTAAATTTGAGTTTCTGTGTCTGTTATTAAAGTGAGGATGATGAATTCTGATAATACAGGTAAGAATCAATTGAGATTGCAAAATTTTGCACGCTGCAGCGTTTTTAACGTATATTTCAATGGATTCAAAACTTGCGTGTATCCGAAACAGAAACATTCGCAATTTATTCGGTTGAAAGCGGTTTCGTTGTACTTCCGCGCCCGATCGCGCTACAATATTCTTTCGAATATGAAAAGAAAAACTATGAACCTTGGTATGTAGGTATTTAGATTTCGTGAATATCGTCAATTGTATCTGCAAGCTGAATCCAGTACTGCGACTTAGAAACGCGTATAACTCATATAGTTACCGCTCTCCGCCAGGTCAGTACGCAACGCAACGCACCCGATACGATTCCGGAAGGTACAAGTTATTACACGAGATGACAGACGTCCAATCGCAACAGCAGACGGCGGCGGCGTCCCCGGCTAAGAAAGCGGCCCCGCGTCCAAGAAGGCGGCGAAGAACCCTCGATCGAAGCCGACGCATCCGCCGACCTCCGACATGGTGAACGGCGCGATCAACACTCTGAAAGAGCCCGGCGGTTCGTCCCTGCAGGTGATCAAGAAGTACGTCGCCGCCAACTATAGTCGACGTCAGTACGTTGCACACAACGCGTTATCTGCAATATTAGGACGTAAACAAGTCGCACAATTTTATATTAAGATCGCAAATTGTGTTGATAATATATTGCAATAATAATAATAATAATAATCCCACCCAACCCAACCCAACACAACATAACCCAACCCAACCCAAACCCAACCCAACCCAACCCAACCCAACCCAACCCAACCCAACCCAACCCAATCCAACGCGTTTTCTGCAATATTAGGACGTAAACAAGCCGCACAACTTTACATTAAGAGCGCAAATTGTGTTCATAATATATTGCAATAATAATAATAATCCCATCCCAACCCAACCCAACCCAACCCAACCCAACCCAACCCAACCCAACCCAACCCCACCCCACCCCAGATTCGGTAAGCGCAACATAAACAGATTGAAGCTAACTAAAAATATCCGTGTAGTGAGCACCAACATCCGCGGACTTGCGGTATACCTGGGACCGTCGCACATAGGCAAATTGTGCCGATCCAGGCGGTCAACGGTCGAATTCAAAGAGTAATCGTAATTATCAAAAAATACGGATAAGAGCAGGTAGATAGTTCTCAGAACAACAGGTAACAACCCTTTTTCCTATCAATCGCAATGTAAGCTTGCAAAAGTAATCTGAATCTGATCGCGTTTCGGAGTGAACGTTATGTTGCGTCCACACTACGGGCGCGGCTGTAATGTAACATGTAATGCAACGTGTAATGTAACAAGTGTGGACGGCGTGCGCGTGTTGCAGCGCGCATTGCACTGTAGGCGCGGCTAACACCCTAGAATTCGTCGAGCGCGCACCGCGCTTCATGTTCGCGGCATTCACAGTTAGCGTTTGACAGAAAAGTACTCGCAGTAGATATTTTTTGTTGTACAATTTTGCTGAAAATAATATATAATTGAGTACAAAATATGAATTGTATTCTGTATGTGTGTAAGTGTAATTAAGCAAAATTCCAATATTACCTGGTAGGTAATATTGAGATCAGTTAACATTAATGAGGTTATATTTAAAACGTGTTTTTGCAGATTTTTTTATTTAAAATATTCACTTTACTGATTATTTTAAACAATTTGGACAAACATAACCCAAAAAAAAGAGGTTAAAAGGGTTGTGTATTTATAGTCATATACGTTAATGTACCTATAACTTTCTAGAAACTTTTCTACTTCATCAAGAAAAATGGAAATACAGCAACTTTTTGACTACATAAAAATTTAAGTATAGTGGTATGTGGTTCCCAGTACCTATGATAGTATAAAGTATAAAGATGTCGTTGTCGAGTGGGAATTCTGTGATGCTGGTCGAGTTGAAATTATATTGATGTTATACATGATTATTTTTACCAAAGAGTGTAGTGCAAATTACACTAGTCAACAAAATAATAAAAAAAATGTACATTAGATGCCACTATTTTTTTCTTAGATACCATGGCCCGCTAAACTCAAAAATCGGATTAAACATTTTTTGAATGGATAAGTTTTCGAGTAATGAATTTTTCTTTTTTTTGTTATTTTTTTTTTTGAGGTAGTTCGACTATTTGGAGCATATCTCGAGTTCGGAACATCAAATCTTGTCGTTCGGTACATCAAATGAAAGCCAATTGAATCACCAATAAATGTTATTAATATTGTTTTACAATCGCTTCAGTGGTTTCAGTACAATTGACCATAATTTGAATTTTTTTTTAGTATAAATGAAAATCGAACATTCATTTAACCGCCAGGGAAAGGTAGAAATAGCAAAAATATGCTCAGTTTCTTATTTTTTACGTAGAGTTTGCCCTTTTACGAAGAGAACAATGGTAGAGGTCGGATCCATTCGGAAGACGAGTACGTCATGTGATTTGCACCAAGATGCGCATCTTTTAGTCAACGTTTCGCACTCTGTTGCAAGAGGCATCTTCAGGACGGAGAGAATGAACGTGTGTGGAAGGGTGAGGGTATTTATCGTCGCTCAAAACACGTAGTGGCATATCTCACCAAAAAATCATATTCAGATATGTCAGTACGTGTTTCGATCGACGTTATATGTACCTGGCGCAGGTGCCTGCGCAGGTAGTCAAACAACTATTGGTTGGGAGGGCGGTTTGGGGTAGCTGTGATTGGCTGTGGTGGTC
Organism: Aphodius granarius; assembly: GCA_963971325.1. NCBI lineage: Eukaryota > Metazoa > Arthropoda > Insecta > Coleoptera > Scarabaeidae > Aphodius > Aphodius granarius. Next base: position 18,406,020 of record OZ020222.1, on the reverse strand, counting down.
GTAAAAGTGGTTTCCAGCTATGATGCAAATGCCAACCGTCATCTCGATTGAGATTGGAGGGATCTTTAAAGATTTCGATCGCTTCGCGGATTCTACAAGGATAATAACGTGATTCCCGGGAGATGATTTTTGTTTGGTCGAGAAGAATTGTTGTGTCTGTGCTCAGCAAGCGCTGAACTGGTGATCTGGCGCAGCCTTGTACAACGTTCATGTTCTGAAACCCCAACGCTGACAGAGCGCTTTATCTCATCAATGTAGACACTGCCACAAGCACATGGGATACGGTATACACCTGGAGCTAGCAGTTGAGAAGATTTCATCCTGAGAATCTTGGTGACATCAGTGACGAGCATGGTGCGAGGTTTCACTAGGAAATGAAGACTATCGAGCGGCGCTACCAGGGATTTTGGATTGAAAAAATGATGGGCAACTATATCTGGTTCCTCATAAGAAAAAGAGATTTCGACAAGAATATAAGGCAAAGCAGCAATCAAACTCACTTCTAATCTCCTTTATATTGAAAACATCACATTAAAACTAAGCACAATTAATTAAACTTGTAAACAGAGAAAAAGTAGAATTTTGGTAGTTTGGTACCTATCAATCTTAAATGACAATAACTTCGCTATTTTTGCATAGAATTTAATCGTAAATACCTTGTTCTCTTCGTAAAAGTTCAAACTCTACGCAAAAAATATTAAACTAACTATATTTCCACGATTTCTACTTTTCACAGGTGATAGAGTAAATGTTCCATTTTCATTTGGGCCAAATTTTTATAATATCGTGGCCTATTGCGCTAAAACTACTGAAGCAATTGAAAAACTATATGAGTGACAATTGTTGGTGATACAATTAGCTTCAATTTTATGTGCCGGGCGACCAGATTGGACGTTCCTAACTCGAGATATGCTCCAAATAGTCGAACTACCTCCGCAAAAACACTCTCGAAAACGTATCCATTAAAAAAATTTTTTATGCGATTTTTGAGTTTAGAGGGCCTTAGTATATATAAAAAAAAATAGTCGCATCCAATGTACATTTTGACTGTTGACTAGTGTTATACATGCCAACATTGTAGTGGTGTATGTTATATGGAATAAATATTTATTTTTAGTATGTACTACATCGTGAGTAAATAAACTAATTAAACACAACTTTAATAGCATAAAATCATATTTTTCTATAAAGAAACTGAGGCCGAAACTGAAATATTTTTTTGAGATAGTAAGTATAAATGAGGTGTGCCTAACATAGTTTCTTGTTTTCTTTTTCAATATTTTACTTTTTGATGTACCATAATAACTAAATTAAATCAAGTTATTTCTAATAGCATGTAAGTTTTGGAGTCACTTTCAAGTTTTTTAATGGTCCGTAGCAGGTCTTACAAATATTGTGCACTATTTGTATTTTGGCTAGCTAACTGTCACTTTATTTTCAATAAAACCCCAAGAAAGTTTTTACAGTTTATTATGTCTGTCCATCATGTACTATAATATAGTTACTAGACTGAAGACATGCATGCCCACGCCACGCTTTGCCTTGCTTGATAGGTTCACAATTGTCTATTGGACTCTCTATTTACAAACTGGTATCTTAACGTGTCCATCATACAAAATACTAAATGAAAATTATCATAATAACTGTGTACAATAAAATTAATGATAAACAGTTCGTTTACTTATACGTTGCATACACGATTTTATTTTCTGTTTTAAGATTTGTTGCTTGTTGATAATTATAAACACAATCTGCCGTTCTAAGCGTTCTAACCTAATCTACCATGCCACTTCTCCAGATAAATCTGTTATGAGCTGTAGAAATAATTATTTTTGAAAATATAAAAGCAATTTTACAACAGCTTAAATCTCGAATTTACTCGTGTCGTAACCTACATATTTAACAAATTATAACAAAAGCTAAAAGTTTAAATAAACCGATTCATCTGACAGATAACAGATCCTTGTGCGCGGCAGATCACGGCAGACGCGCGCACTACAATGCTTGCACCTGGTTGCTCGCGCCGCGCGCGTCATTTGTTGCAGTACGTTGTCGTAAATAGCCGTCCACGCGCATTACACGTTGCATTACATGTTACATTACAGCCGCGCCCGTAGTGTGGACGCAACATTACAGTTTTAGCGTTCCTTGTGTGAGTGACGTTTCCAACGCAAATAAAGTAAATTTGAGTTTCTTTGTCTGTTATTAAAGTGAGGATGATGAATTCCGATAATACAGGTAAGAATCAATTGAGATGGCAAAATTTTGCACGCTGCAGCGTTTTCAACGTATATTTCAACGGATTGAAAACTTGCGTGTTTCCGAAACAGCAACATTCGCAATTTATTCGGTTGAAAGCGGTTTCGTTGTACTTCCGCGCCCGATCGCGCTACAATTTTCTTTCGAGTATGAAAAGAAAAACTATGAACCTTTGTATGTAGGTATTTAGATTTCGTGAATATCGTCAATTGCATCTGCAAGCTGAATCCAGTACTGCCACTTAGAAATGCGTATATCTCCCGGCCAAGAACGCGGCCCCGCGTCCGAGAAGGCGGCGAAGAACCCTCGATCGAAGCCGACAAATCCGCCGACCTCCGACATGGTGAACGGCGCGATCAAGAGTCTGAAAGAGCGCGGCGGTTCGTCACTGCAGGTGATCAAGAAGTACGTCGCCGCCAACTACAGTCGACGTCAGTACGTTGCACAGAACGCGTTTTCTGCAATATCAGGACGTAAACAAGCCGCACAATTAACATCAACATCAAGCAACAATTAACATATTAACATCGCAAATTGTGTTTATAATATATTGCAATAATAATAATAATAACAATACCACCCAACCCAATCCAACCCAACCCAACACAACAAAACCCAACCCAAGCCAACGCGCTTTCTGCAATATTAGGACGAAAACAAGCCGCGCAATTTTATATTAAAAGCGCAAATTGTTTTCATAATATATTGCAATAATAATAATAATCCCAACCCAACCCAACCCAACCCAACCCAACCCCACCCCACCCCACCCCACATTCGGTAAGCGTAACATAAACAGATTGAAGCTAACTAAAAATATCCGTGTAGTGAGCACCAACATCCGCGGACTTGCGGTATACCTGGGACCGTCGCACGTAGGCAAATTGTGCCAATCCAGGCGGTCAACGGTCGAATTCAAAGGTAATCGTAATTATCAAAAAAATACGGATATGAGCAGGTAGATAGTTCTCAGAACAACAGGTAACAACCCTTTTTCCTATCAATCGCAATGTAAGCTTGCAAAAGTAATCTGAATTTGATCGCGTTTCGGAGTGAACGTTACAGTTTTGAGCCTACCGTGTGTGAGTGACGTTTCCAACGCAAATAAAATAAATTTGAGTTTCTGTGTCTGTTATTAAAGTGAGGATGATGAATTCCAATAATACAGGTAAGAATCAATTGAGATGGCAAAATTTTGCACGCTGCAGCGTTTTCAACGTATATTTCAACGGATTGAAAACTTGCGTGTTTCCGAAACAGAAACATTCGCAATTTATTCGGTTGAAAGCGGTTTCGTTGTACTTCCGCGCCGAATCGCGCTACAATTTTCTTTCTAGTATGAAAAGAAAAACTATAAACCTTTGTATGTAGCTATTTAGATTTCGTGAATATCGTCAATTGCATCTGCAAGCTGAATCCGGTACTGCGACTTAGAAATGCGTAGAACTCATATAGTTACCGCTCCCCGCCAGGTCAGCACGCAATGCAACGCACCCAATCCGATTCCGGAAAGTACAAGTTATTACACGAGATGACCGACATCCAAGCGCAACAGCAGGCGGCGGCCGCGTCCCCGGCCCAGAAAGCGGCCGCGCGTCCAAGAAGGCGGCGAAGAACTCTCGATCGAAGCCGACGCATCCGCCGACCTCCGACATGGTGAACGGCGCGATCAAGGGTCTGAAAGAGCGCGGCTGTTCGTCCCTGCAGGTGATCAAGAAGTACGTCGCCGCCAACTGCAGTCGTTGCACAGAACGTGTTTTCTGCAATATCAGGTCGTAAACAAGTCGCACAATTAACATCAACATCAAGCAACAATTAACATATTAACATCGCAAATTGTCTTTATAATATATTGCAGTAGTAATAATAATAACAATCCCACCCAACCCAATGCAACCCAACCCAACCCAACACAACAGAACCCAACCCAACGCGTTTTCTGCAATATTAGGACGTAAACACGCCGCACAATTTTATATTAAGAGCGCAAATTGTTTTCATAATATATTGCAATAATAATAATAATCCCAACCCAGCCCAACCCAACCCCATCCCACATTCGGTAAGCGCAACATAAACAGATTGAAGCTAACTAAAAATATCTGTGTAGTGAGCACCAACATCCGCGGACTTGCGGTATACCTGGGACCGTCGCACGTAGGCAAATTGTGGCAATCCAGGCGGTCGAATTCAAAGAGTAATCGTAATTATCAAAAAAATACGGATATGAGCAGGTAGATAGTTCTCGGAACAACAAGCAACAACCCTTTTTCCTATCAATCGCGATGTAAGCATGCAAACCTAATCTGAATCTGATCGCGTTTCAGAGTGCACGTTACAGTTTTGAGCGTTCCTTGTGTGAGTGACGTTTACAACGCAAATAAAGTAAATTTGAGTTTCTGTGTCTGTTATTAAAGTGAGGATGATAATTTCCGATAATACAGGTAAGAATCAATTGAGATTGCAAAATTTTGCACGCTGCAGCGTTTTTAACGTATATTTCAACGAATTTAAAACTTGCGTGTTTCCGAAACAGAAACATTCGCTATTTATTCGGTTGAAAGCGGTTTCGTTGTACTTCCGCGACCGATCGCGCTACAATATTCTTTAGAATATGAAAAAAAAAATATGAACCTTTGTATGTAGGTATTTAGATTTCGTGAATATCGTCAATTGCATCTGCAAGCTGAATCCAGTACTGCGACTTAGAAACGCGTATAACTCATATAGTTACCGCTCTCCGCCAGGTCAGCACGCAACGCAACGCACCCGATCCGATTCCGGAAAATACAAGTTATTACACGAGATGACAGACGTCCAAGCGCAACAGCAGATGGTGGCCGCGTCCCCGGCCAAGAAAGCGGCCCCGCGTCCAAGAACCCAACGCGTTTTCTGCAATATTAGGGCGTAAACAAGCCAAACAATTTTATATTAAGATCGCAAATTGTGTTCATAATATATTGCAATAATAATAATAATAATCCCACCCAACCCAACCCAACAAAACCCAACCCAACCCAACCCAACCCAACCCAGCCCAGCCCAGCCCAGCCCAGCCCAGCCCAGCCCAGCCCAGCCCAGTACGTTGCACACAACGCGTTATCTGCAATATTAGGACGTAAACAATTCGCACAATTTTATATTAAGATCGCAAATTGTGTTCATAATATATTGCAATAATAATAATAATAATAATAATAATCCCACCCAACCCAACCCAACACAACATAACCCAAACCCAACCCAACCCAACCCAACGCGTTTTCTGCAATATTAGGACGTAAACAAGCCGCACAATTTTACATTAAGAGCGCAAATTGTGTTCATAATATATTGCAATAATAATAATAATCCCATCCCATCCCAACCCAACCCCACCCCACATTCGGCAAGCGCAACATAAACAGATTGAAGCTAACTAAAAATATCCGTGTAGTGAAACAGAAACATTCGCAATTTATTCGGTTGAAAGCGGTTTCGTTGTACTTCCGCGCCACGATCACGCTACAATATTCTTTCGAATATGAAAAAAAAAACTATGAACCTTTGTATGTAGGTATTTCGATTTCGTGAATATCGTCAATTGCATCTGCAAGCTGAATCCAGTACTGCGACTTAGAAACGCGTCTAACTCATATAGTTACCGCTCTCCGCCAAGTTAGCACGCAACGCAACGAACCCGATCCGATTCCGGAAGGTACAAGTTATTACACGAGATGACAGACGTCCAAGCGCAACAGCAGATGGTGGCCGCGTCCCCGGCCAAGAAAGCGGCCCCGCGTCCAAGAACCCAACGCGTTTTCTGCAATATTAGGGCGTAAACAAGCCAAACAATTTTATATTAAGATCGCAAATTGTGTTCATAATATATTGCAATAATAATAATAATCCCACCCAACCCAACCCAACAAAACCCAACCCAACCCATCCCATCACATTACAACCCAACCCAACCCAACCCAACCCAACCCAACCCAACCCAACCCAACCCAACCCAACCCAACCCAACCCAGCCCAACCCAATCCAACCCAAACCAACCCCACCCCATATTCGGTAAGCGCAACATAAACAGATTGAAGCTAACTAAAAATGTCCGTGTAGTGAGCACCAACATCCGCGGACTTAGGCAAATTGTGCCGATCCAGGCGGTCAACGGTCGAATTCAAAGAGTAATCGTAATTATCAAAAAATACGGATAAGAGCAGCTAGATAGTTCTCGGAACAACAGGTAGCAACCCTTTTGCCTATCAATCGCGATGTAAGCATGCAAAACTAATCTGAATCTGATCGCGTTTCGGAGTGCACGTTACAGTTTTGAGCGTTCCTTGTGTGAGTGACGTTTACAACGCAAATAAGGTAAATTTGAGTTTCTGTGTCTGTTATTAAAGTGAGGATGATGAAATCCGATAATGCAGGTAAGAATCAATTGAGATTGCAAAATTTTGCACGCTGCAGCGTTTTTAACTTATATTTCAACGAATTTAAAACTTGCGTGTTTCCGAAACAGAAACATTCGCTATTTATTCGGTTGAAAGCGGTTTCGTTGTACTTCCGCGCCCAATCGCGCTACAATATTCTTTCGAATATGAAAAGGAAAACTATAAACCTTTGTATGTAGCTATTTAGATTTCGTGAATATCGTCAATTGCATCTGCAAGCTGAATCCGGTACTGCGACTTAGAAATGCGTATAACTCATATAGTTACCGCTCCCCGCCAGGTCAGCACACAATGCAACGCACCCAATCCGATTCCGGAAAGTACAAGTTATTACACGAGATGACCGACTTCCAAGCGCAACAGCAGGCGGCGGCCGCGTCCCCGGCCCAGAAAGCGGCCCCGCGTCCAAGAAGGCGGCGAAGAACCCTCGATCGAAGCCGACGCATCCGCCGACCTCCGACATGGTGAACGGCGCGATCAAGAGTCTGAAAGAGCGCGGCTGTTCGTCCCTGCAGGTGATCAAGAAGTACGTCGCCGCCAACTGCAGTCGTTGCACAGAACGCGTTTTCTGCAATATCAGGTCGTAAACAAGTCGCACAATTAACATCAACATCAAGCAACAATTAACATATTAACATCGCAAATTGTCTTTATAATATATTGCAGTAGTAATAATAATAACAATCCCACCCAACCCAATGCAACCCAACCCAACCCAACACAACAGAACCCAACCCAACGCGTTTTCTGCAATATTAGGACGTAAACACGCCGCACAATTTTATATTAAGAGCGCAAATTGTTTTCATAATATATTGCAATAATAATAATAATCCCAACCCAACCCAACCCCACCCCACATTCGGCAAGCGCAACATAAACAGATTGAAGCAAACTAAAAATATCTGTGTAGTGAGCACCAACATCCGCGGACTTGCGGTATACCTGGGACCGTCGCACGTAGGCAAATTGTGGCAATCCAGGCGGTCGAATTCAAAGAGTAATCGTAATTATCAAAAAAATACGGATATGAGCAGGTAGATAGTTCTCGGAATAACAAGCAACAACCCTTTTTCCTATCAATCGCGATGTAAGCATGCAAAACTAATCTGAATCTGATCGCGTTTCGGAGTGCACGTTACAGTTTTGAGCGTTCCTTGTGTGAGCGACGTTTACAACGCAAATAAAGTAAATTTGAGTTTCTGTGTCTGTTATTAAAGTGAGGATGATGAATTCCGATAATACAGGTAAGAATCAATTGAGATTGCAAAATTTTGCACGCTGCAGCGTTTTTAACGTATATTTCAACGAATTTAAAACTTGCGTGTTTCCGAAACAGAAACATTCGCTATTTATTCGGTTGAAAGCGGTTTCGTTGTACTTCCGCGACCGATCGCGCTACAAATTCTTTAGAATATGAAAAAAAATAGGAACCTTTGTATGTAGGTATTTAGATTTCGTGAATATCGTCAATTGCATCTGCAAGCTGAATCCAGTACTGCGACTTAGAAACGCGTATAACTCATATAGTTACCGCTCTCCGCCAGGTCAGCACGCAACGCAACGCACCCGATCCAATTCCGGAAAGTACAAGTTATTACACGAGATGACAGACGTCCAAGCGCAACAGCAGATGGTGGCCACGTCCCCGGCCAAGAAAGCGGCCCCGCGTCCAAGAACCCAACGCGTTTTCTGCAATATTAGGGCGTAAACAAGCCAAACAATTTTATATTAAGATCGCAAATTGTGTTCATAATATATTGCAATAATAATAATAATAATCCCACCCAACCCAACCCAACAAAACCCAACCCAACAAAACCCAACCCAACCCAACCCAACCCAACCCAACCCAACCCAACCCAACCCAACCCAACCCAACCCAATCCAACCCAACCCAACCCAACTCAACGCAACCCAACCCAACCCAACCCAACCCAACCCAACCCAACCCAACCCAATCCAACTCAACCCAACCCAACCCAACCCAACCCAACCCAACCCAACCCAACCCGACCTAACCCAACCCAACCCAACCTAACCCAGCCCAGCCCAGCCCAGCCCAGCCCAGCCCAGCCCAGCCCAGCCCAGCCCAGCCCAGCCCAGCCCAGCCCAGCCCAGCCCAGCCCAGCCCAGCCCAGCCCAGCCCAGCCCAGCCCAGCCCAGCCCAGCCCAGCCCAGCCCAGCCCAGCCCAGCCCAGCCCAGCCCAGCCCAGCCCAGCCCAGCCCAGCCCAGCCCAGCCCAGCCCAGCCCAGCCCAGCCCAGCCCAGCCCAGCCCAGCCCAGCCCAGCCCAGCCCAGCCCAGCCCAGCCCAGCCCAGCCTAGCCCAGCCCAGCCCAGCCCGGCCCAGCCCAGCGCAGCCCAGCCCAGCCCAGCCCAGCCCAGCCCAGTACGTTGCACACAACGCGTTATCTGCAATATTAGGACGTAAACAATTCGCACAATTTTATATTAAGATCGCAAATTGTGTTCATAATATATTGCAATAATAATAATAATAATAATAATAATCCCACCCAACCCAACCCAACACAACATAACCCAAACCCAACCCAACAACCCACAATTTTACATTAAGAGCGCAAATTGTGTTCATAATATATTGCAATAATAATAATAATCCCATCCCATCCCAACCCAACCCCACCCCACATTCGGCAAGCGCAACATAAACAGATTGAAGCTAACTAAAAATATCCGTGTAGTGAAACAGAAACATTCGCAATTTATTCGGTTGAAAGCGGTTTCGTTGTACTTCCGCGCCACGATCACGCTACAATATTCTTTCGAATATGAAAAAAAAAAACTATGAACCTTTGTATGTAGGTATTTCGATTTCGTGAATATCGTCAATTGCATCTGCAAGCTGAATCCAGTACTGCGACTGCCAAACAATTTTATATTAAGATCGCAAATTGTGTTCATAATATATTGCAATAATAATAATAATCCCACCCAACCCAACCCAACAAAACCCAACCCAACCCATCCCATCACATTCCAACCCAACCCAACCCAACCCAACCCAACCCAGCCCAATCCAACCCAACCCAAACCAACCCCACCCCATATTCGGTAAGCGCAACATAAACAGATTGAAGCTAACTAAAAATGTCCGTGTAGTGAGCACCAACATCCGCGGACTTAGGCAAATTGTGCCGATCCAGGCGGTCAACGTTCGAATTCAAAGAGTAATCGTAATTATCAAAAAATACGGATAAGAGCAGCTAGATAGTTCTCGGAACAACAGGTAGCAACCCTTTTTCCTATCAATCGCGATGTAAGCATGCAAAACTAATCTGAATCTGATCGCGTTTCGGAGTGCACGTTACAGTTTTGAGCGTTCCTTGTGTGAGTGACGTTTACAACGCAAATAAGGTAAATTTGAGTTTCTGTGTCTGTTATTAAAGTGAGGATGATGAAATCCGATAATGCAGGTAAGAATCAATTGAGATTGCAAAATTTTGCACGCTGCAGCGTTTTTAACGTATATTTCAACGAATTTAAAACTTGCGTGTTTCCGAAACAGAAACATTCGCTATTTATTCGGTTGAAAGCGGTTTCGTTGTACTTCCGCGCCCAATCGCGCTACAATATTCTTTCGAATATGAAAAGGAAAACTATAAACCTTTGTATGTAGCTATTTAGATTTCGTGAATATCGTCAATTGCATCTGCAAGCTGAATCCGGTACTGCGACTTAGAAATGCGTATAACTCATATAGTTACCGCTCCCCGCCAGGTCAGCACGCAATGCAACGCACCCAATCCGATTCCGGAAAGTACAAGTTATTACACGAGATGACCGACTTCCAAGCGCAACAGCAGGCGGCGGCCGCGTCCCCGGCCCAGAAAGCGGCCCCGCGTCCAAGAAGGCGGCGAAGAACCCTCGATCGAAGCCGACGCATCCGCCGACCTCCGACATGGTGAACGGCGCGATCAAGAGTCTGAAAGAGCGCGGCTGTTCGTCCCTGCAGGTGATCAAGAAGTACGTCGCCGCCAACTGCAGTCGTTGCACAGAACGCGTTTTCTGCAATATCAGGTCGTAAACAAGTCGCACAATTAACATCAACATCAAGCAACAATTAACATATTAACATCGCAAATTGTCTTTATAATATATTGCAGTAGTAATAATAATAACAATCCCACCCAACCCAATGCAACCCAACCCAACCCAACACAACAGAACCCAACCCAACGCGTTTTCTGCAATATTAGGACGTAAACACGCCGCACAATTTTATATTAAGAGCGCAAATTGTTTTCATAATATATTGCAATAATAATAATAATCCCAACCCAACCCAACCCAACCCCACCCCACATTCGGTAAGCGCAACATAAACAGATTGAAGCAAACTAAAAATATCTGTGTGGTGAGCACCAACATCCGCGGACTTGCGGTATACCTGGGACCGTCGCACGTAGGCAAATTGTGGCAATCCAGGCGGTCGAATTCAAAGAGTAATCGTAATTATCAAAAAAATACGGATATGAGCAGGTAGATAGTTCTCGGAATAACAAGCAACAACCCTTTTTCCTATCAATCGCGATGTAAGCATGCAAAACTAATCTGAATCTGATCGCGTTTCGGAGTGCACGTTACAGTTTTGAGCGTTCCTTGTGTGAGTGACGTTTACAACGCAAATAAAGTAAATTTGAGTTTCTGTGTCTGTTATTAAAGTGAGGATGATGAATTCCGATAATACAGGTAAGAATCAATTGAGATTGCAAAATTTTGCACGCTGCAGCGTTTTTAACGTATATTTCAACGAATTTAAAACTTGCGTGTTTCCGAAACAGAAACATTCGCTATTTATTCGGTTGAAAGCGGTTTCGTTGTACTTCCGCGACCGATCGCGCTACAAATTCTTTAGAATATGAAAAAAATATGAACCTTTGTATGTAGGTATTTAGATTTCGTGAATATCGTCAATTGCATCTGCAAGCTGAATCCAGTACTGCGACTTAGAAACGCGTATAACTCATATAGTTACCGCTCTCCGCCAGGTCAGCACGCAACGCAACGCACCCGATCCGATTCCGGAAAGTACAAGTTATTACACGAGATGACAGACGTCCAAGCGCAACAGCAGATGGTGGCCGCGTCCCCGGCCAAGAAAGCGGCCCCGCGTCCAAGAACCCAACGCGTTTTCTGCAATATTAGGGCGTAAACAAGCCAAACAATTTTATATTAAGATCGCAAATTGTGTTCATAATATATTGCAATAATAATAATAATAATAATCCCACCCAACCCAACCCAACAAAACCCAACCCAACCCAACCCAACCCAATCCAACCCAATCCAACCCAACCCAACACAGCCCAACCCAACCCAACCCAACCCAACCCAGCCCAGCCCAGTACGTTGCACACAACGCGTTATCTGCAATATTAGGGCGTAAACAATTCGCACAATTTTATATTAAGATCGCAAATTGTGTTCATAATATATTGCAATAATAATAATAATAATAATAATCCCACCCAACCCAACCCAACACAACATAACCCAAACCCAACCCAACCCAACCCAACGCGTTTTCTGCAATATTAGGACGTAAACAAGCCGCACAATTTTACATTAAGAGCGCAAATTGTGTTCATAATATATTGCAATAATAATAATAATCCCATCCCATCCCATCCCAACCCAACCCAACCCAACCCAACCCAACCCAACCCAACCCAACCCAACGCCACCCCACCCCACATTCGGTAAGCGCAACATAAACAGATTGAAGCTAACTAAAAATATCTGTGTTGTGAGCACCAACATCCGCGGACTTGTGGTATACCTGGGACCGTCGCACATAGGCAAATTGTGCCGATCCAGGCGGTCAACGGTCGAATTCAAAGAGTAATCTTAATTATCAAAAAATACGGATAAGAGCAGGTAGATAGTTCTCAGATCAACAGGTAACAACCCTTTTTCCTATCAATCGCAATGTAAGCTTGCAAAAGTAATCTGAATCTGATCGCGTTTCGGAGTGAACGTTACAGCTTTGAGCGTTCGTTGTGTGAGTGACGTTTCCAACGCAAATAAAGTAAATTTGAGTTTCTGTTTCTGTTATTAAAGTGAGGATGATGAATTCCGATAATACAGGTAAGAATCAATTGAGATGGCAAAATTTTGCACGCTGCAGCGTTTTCAACGTATATTTCAACGGATTGAAAACTTGCGTGTTTCCGAAACAGAAACATTCGCAATTGATTCGGTTGAAAGCGGTTTCGTTGTACTTCCGCGCCCGATCGCGCTACAATTTTCTTTCTTGTATGAAAAGAAAAATTATGAACCTTTGTATGTAGGTATTTAGATTTCGTGAATATCGTCAATTGCATCTGCAAGCTGAATCCAGTACTGCGACTTAGAAATGCGTATATCTCATATAGTTACCGCTCTCCGCCAGGTCTGCACGCAACGCAACGCACCCGATCCGATTCCCGAAAGTACAAGTTATTACACGAGATGACCGACGTCCAAGCGCAACAGCAGGCGGCGGCCGCGTCCCCGGCCAAGAAAGCGGCCAGGCAACAACCCTTTTTCCTATCGATCGCGATGTAAGCTTGCAAAGGTAATCTGAATCTGATCGCGTTTCGGAGTGCACGTTACAGTTTTGAGCGTTCCTTGTGTGAGTGACGTTACAACGCAAATAAAGTAAATTTGAGTCTCTGTGTCTGTTATTAAAGTGAGGATGATGAATTCCGATACTACAGGTGCAGCGTTGTTAACGTATATTTCAACGGATTCAAAACTTGCGTGTTTCCGAAACAGAAACATTCGGAATTTATTCGGTTGAAAGCGGTTTCGTTGTTCTTCCGCGCCCGATCGCGCTACAATATTCTTTCGAATATCAAAACAAAAACTATGAACCTTGATACCAAGAACACAAGAACCCCAACTATGGGGTTGACCTGAATCCGGTACTGCGACTTAGAAATGCGTATAACTCATATAGTTACCGCTCTCCGCCAGGTCAGCACGCAATGCAACGCACCCAATCCCATTCCGGAAAGTACAAGTTATTACACGAGATGACCGACATCCAAGCGCAACAGCAGGCGGCGGCCGCGTCCCCGGCCCAGAAAGCGGCCCCGCGTCCACGAAGGCGGCGAAGAACCCTCGATCGAAGCCGACGGATCCGCCGACCTCCGACATGGTGAATGGCGCGATCAAGAGTCTGAAAGAGCGCAACCCAGCCCAGCCCAGCCCAGCCCAGCCCAGCCCAGCCCAGCCCAGCCCAGCCCAGCCCAGCCCAGCCCAGCCCAGCCCAGCCCAGCCCAGCCCAGCCCAGCCCAGCCCAGCCCAGCCCAGCCCAGCCCAGCCCAGCCCAGCCCAGCCCAGCCCAGCCCAGCCCAGCCCAGCCCAGCCCAGCCCAGCCCAGCCCAGCCCAGCCCAGCCCAGCCCAGCCCAGCCCAGCCCAGCCCAGCCCAGCCCAGCCCAGCCCAGCCCAGCCCAGCCCAGCCCAGCCCAGCCCAGCCCAGCCCAGCCCAGCCCAGCCCAGCCCAGCCCAGCCCAGCCCAGCCCAGCCCAGCCCAGCCCAGCCCAGCCCAGCCCAGCCCAGCCCAGCCCAGCCCAGCCCAGCCCAGCCCAGCCCAGCCCAGCCCAGCCCAGCCCAGCCCAGCCCAGCCCAGCCCAGCCCAGCCCAGCCCAGCCCAGCCCAGCCCAGCCCAGCCCAGCCCAGCCCAGCCCAGCCCAGCCCAGCCCAGCCCAGCCCAGCCCAGCCCAGCCCAGCCCAGCCCAGCCCAGCCCAGCCCAGCCCAGCCCAGCCCAGCCCAGCCCAGCCCAGCCCAGCCCAGCCCAGCCCAGCCCAGCCCAGCCCAGCCCAGCCCAGCCCAGCCCAGCCCAGCCCAGCCCAGCCCAGCCCAGCCCAGCCCAGCCCAGCCCAGCCCAGCCCAGCCCAGCCCAGCCCAGCCCAGCCCAGCCCAGCCCAGCCCAGCCCAGCCCAGCCCAGCCCAGCCCAGCCCAGCCCAGCCCAGCCCAGCCCAGCCCAGCCCAGCCCAGCCCAGCCCAGCCCAGCCCAGCCCAGCCCAGCCCAGCCCAGCCCAGCCCAGCCCAGCCCAGCCCAGCCCAGCCCAGCCCAGCCCAGCCCAGCCCAGCCCAGCCCAGCCCAGCCCAGCCCAGCCCAGCCCAGCCCAGCCCAGCCCAGCCCAGCCCAGCCCAGCCCAGCCCAGCCCAGCCCAGCCCAGCCCAGCCCAGCCCAGCCCAGCCCAGCCCAGCCCAGCCCAGCCCAGCCCAGCCCAGCCCAGCCCAGCCCAGCCCAGCCCAGCCCAGCCCAGCCCAGCCCAGCCCAGCCCAGCCCAGCCCAGCCCAGCCCAGCCCAGCCCAGCCCAGCCCAGCCCAGCCCAGCCCAGCCCATCCCAGCCCAGCCCAGCCCAGCCCAGCCCAGCCCAGCCCAGCCCAGCCCAGCCCAGCCCAGCCCAGCCCAGCCCAGCCCAGCCCAGCCCAGCCCTTCGCACAATTTTATATTAAGATCGCAAATTGTGTTCATAATATATTGCCCAGCCCTTCGCACAATTTTATATTAAGATCGCAAATTGTGTTCATAATATATTGCAATAATAATAATAATAATAATAATCCCACCCAACCCAACCCAACACAACATAACCCAAACCCAACCCAACCCAACGCGTTTTCTGCAATATTAGGACGTAAACAAGCCGCACAATTTTACATTAAGAGCGCAAATTGTGTTCATAATATATTGCAATAATAATAATAATCCCATCCCATCCCAACCCAACCCAACCCCACCCCACATTCGGCAAGCGCAACATAAACAGATTGAAGCTAACTAAAAATATCCGTGTAGTGAGCACCAACATCCGCGGACTTGTGGTATACCTGGGACCGTCGCACATAGGCAAATTGTGCCGATTCAGGCGGTCAACGGTCGAATTCAAAGAGTAATCGTAATTATCAAAAAATACGGATAAGAGCAGGTAGATAGTTCTCAGATCAACAGGTAACAACCCTTTTTCCTATCAATCGCAATGTAAGCTTGCAAAAGTAATCTGAATCTGATCGCGTTTCGGAGTGAACGTTACAGTTTTGAGCGTTCCTTGTGTGAGTGACGTTTCCAACGCAAATAAAGTAAATTTGAGTTTCTGTTTCTGTTATTAAAGTGAGGATGATGAATTCCGATAATACAGGTAAGAGTCAATTGAGATGGCAAAATTTTGCACGCTGCAGCGTTTTCAACGTATATTTCAACGGATTGAAAATCTGCGTGTTTCCGAAACAGAAACATTCGCAATTTATTCGGTTGAAAGCGGTTTCGTTGTACTTCCGCGCCCGATCGCGCTACAATTTTCCTTCGGGTATGAAAAGAAAAATTATGAACCTTTGTATGTAGGTATTTAGATTTCGTGAATATCGTCAATTGCATCTGCAAGCTGAATCCAGTACTGCGACTTAGAAATGCGTATATCTCATATAGTTACCGCTCTCCGCCAGGTCAGCACGCAACGCAACGCACCCGATCCGATTCCCGAAAGTACAGGTTATTACACGAAATGACCGACGTCCAAGCGCAACAGCAGGCGGCGGCCGCGTCCCCGGCCAAGAAAGCGGCCAGGCAACAACCCTTTTTCCTATCGATCGCGATGTAAGCTTGCAAAAGTAATCTGAATCTGATCGCGTTTCGGAGTGCACGTTACAGTTTTGAGCGTTCCTTGTGTGAGTGACGTTTACAACGCAAATAAAGTAAATTTGAGTTTCTGTGTCTGTTATTAAGGTGAGGATGATGAATTCCGATAGTACAGGAAAGAATCAATTGAGATTGCAAAATTTTGCACGCTGCAGCGTTTTTAACGTATATTTCAACGAATTTAAAACTTGCGTGCTTCCGAAA
>OZ020222.1:18284458-18379458 GCA_963971325.1 Aphodius granarius | reverse complement strand
CCCATCCCATCCCATCCCATCCCATCCCATCCCATCCCATCCCATCCCATCCCATCCCATCCCATCCCATCCCATCCCATCCCATCCCATCCCATCCCATCCCATCCCATCCCATCCCATCCCATCCCATCCCATCCCATCCCATCCCATCCCATCCCATCCCATCCCATCCCATCCCATCCCATCCCATCCCATCCCATCCCATCCCATCCCATCCCATCCCATCCCATCCCATCCCATCCCATCCCATCCCATCCCATCCCATCCCATCCCATCCCATCCCATCCCATCCCATCCCATCCCATCCCATCCCATCCCATCCCATCCCATCCCATCCCATCCCATCCCATCCCATCCCATCCCATCCCATCCCATCCCATCCCATCCCATCCCATCCCATCCCATCCCATCCCATCCCATCCCATCCCATCCCATCCCATCCCATCCCATCCCATCCCATCCCATCCCATCCCATCCCATCCCATCCCATCCCATCCCATCCCATCCCATCCCATCCCATCCCATCCCATCCCATCCCATCCCATCCCATCCCATCCCATCCCATCCCATCCCATCCCATCCCATCCCATCCCATCCCATCCCATCCCATCCCATCCCATCCCATCCCATCCCATCCCATCCCATCCCATCCCATCCCATCCCATCCCATCCCATCCCATCCCATCCCATCCCATCCCATCCCATCCCATCCCATCCCATCCCATCCCATCCCATCCCATCCCATCCCATCCCATCCCATCCCATCCCATCCCATCCCATCCCATCCCATCCCATCCCATCCCATCCCATCCCATCCCATCCCATCCCATCCCATCCCATCCCATCCCATCCCATCCCATCCCATCCCATCCCATCCCATCCCATCCCATCCCATCCCATCCCATCCCATCCCATCCCATCCCATCCCATCCCATCCCATCCCATCCCATCCCATCCCATCCCATCCCATCCCATCCCATCCCATCCCATCCCATCCCATCCCATCCCATCCCATCCCATCCCATCCCATCCCATCCCATCCCATCCCATCCCATCCCATCCCATCCCATCCCATCCCATCCCATCCCATCCCATCCCATCCCATCCCATCCCATCCCATCCCATCCCATCCCATCCCATCCCATCCCATCCCATCCCATCCCATCCCATCCCATCCCATCCCATCCCATCCCATCCCATCCCATCCCATCCCATCCCATCCCATCCCATCCCATCCCATCCCATCCCATCCCATCCCATCCCATCCCATCCCATCCCATCCCATCCCATCCCATCCCATCCCATCCCATCCCATCCCATCCCATCCCATCCCATCCCATCCCATCCCATCCCATCCCATCCCATCCCATCCCATCCCATCCCATCCCATCCCATCCCATCCCATCCCATCCCATCCCATCCCATCCCATCCCATCCCATCCCATCCCATCCCATCCCATCCCATCCCATCCCATCCCATCCCATCCCATCCCATCCCATCCCATCCCATCCCATCCCATCCCATCCCATCCCATCCCATCCCATCCCATCCCATCCCATCCCATCCCATCCCATCCCATCCCATCCCATCCCATCCCATCCCATCCCATCCCATCCCATCCCATCCCATCCCATCCCATCCCATCCCATCCCATCCCATCCCATCCCATCCCATCCCATCCCATCCCATCCCATCCCATCCCATCCCATCCCATCCCATCCCATCCCATCCCATCCCATCCCATCCCATCCCATCCCATCCCATCCCATCCCATCCCATCCCATCCCATCCCATCCCATCCCATCCCATCCCATCCCATCCCATCCCATCCCATCCCATCCCATCCCATCCCATCCCATCCCATCCCATCCCATCCCATCCCATCCCATCCCATCCCATCCCATCCCATCCCATCCCATCCCATCCCATCCCATCCCATCCCATCCCATCCCATCCCATCCCATCCCATCCCATCCCATCCCATCCCATCCCATCCCATCCCATCCCATCCCATCCCATCCCATCCCATCCCATCCCATCCCATCCCATCCCATCCCATCCCATCCCATCCCATCCCATCCCATCCCATCCCATCCCATCCCATCCCATCCCATCCCATCCCATCCCATCCCATCCCATCCCATCCCATCCCATCCCATCCCATCCCATCCCATCCCATCCCATCCCATCCCATCCCATCCCATCCCATCCCATCCCATCCCATCCCATCCCATCCCATCCCATCCCATCCCATCCCATCCCATCCCATCCCATCCCATCCCATCCCATCCCATCCCATCCCATCCCATCCCATCCCATCCCATCCCATCCCATCCCATCCCATCCCATCCCATCCCATCCCATCCCATCCCATCCCATCCCATCCCATCCCATCCCATCCCATCCCATCCCATCCCATCCCATCCCATCCCATCCCATCCCATCCCATCCCATCCCATCCCATCCCATCCCATCCCATCCCATCCCATCCCATCCCATCCCATCCCATCCCATCCCATCCCATCCCATCCCATCCCATCCCATCCCATCCCATCCCATCCCATCCCATCCCATCCCATCCCATCCCATCCCATCCCATCCCATCCCATCCCATCCCATCCCATCCCATCCCATCCCATCCCATCCCATCCCATCCCATCCCATCCCATCCCATCCCATCCCATCCCATCCCATCCCATCCCATCCCATCCCATCCCATCCCATCCCATCCCATCCCATCCCATCCCATCCCATCCCATCCCATCCCATCCCATCCCATCCCATCCCATCCCATCCCATCCCATCCCATCCCATCCCATCCCATCCCATCCCATCCCATCCCATCCCATCCCATCCCATCCCATCCCATCCCATCCCATCCCATCCCATCCCATCCCATCCCATCCCATCCCATCCCATCCCATCCCATCCCATCCCATCCCATCCCATCCCATCCCATCCCATCCCATCCCAACCCAACCCAATCCAATCCAACCCAAACCAACCCCACCCCACATTCGGTAAGCGCAACATAAACAGATTGAAGCTAACTAAAAATGTCCGTGTAGTGAGCACCAACATACGCGGACTTGCGGTATACCTGGAACCGTCGCACGTAGGCAAACTGTGCCGAGTAGTTTCTTTCGAATATGAAAAGGAAAACTATAAACCTTTGTATGTAGCTATTTAGATTTCGTGAATATCGTCAATTGCATCTGCAAGCTGAATCCGGTACTGCGACTTAGAAATGCGTATAACTCATATAGTTACCGCTCTTCGCCAGGTCAGCACGCAACGCAACGCACCCGATCCGATTCCGGAAGGTACAAGTTAGTACACGAGATGACAGACGTCCAAGGGCAACAGCAGACGGCGGCCGCGTCCCCGGCCAAGAAAGCGGCCCCGCGTCCAAGAAGGCGGCGAAGAACCCTCGCTCGAAGCCGACGCATCCGCCGATCTGCGACATGGTGAACGGCGCGATCAAGAGTCTGAAAGAGCGTGGCGGTTCGTCCCTGCAGGTGATCAAGAAGTACGTCGCCGCCAACTATAGTCGACGTCAGTACGTTGCACAGAACGCGCTTTCTGCAATATCAGGACGTAAACAAGCGGCACAATTTTATATTAAGATCGCAATTTGTGTTTATAATATATTGCAATAATAATAATAACAATCCCACCCAACCCAACACAACAGAACCCAACCCAACCCAAACCCAACGCGTTTTCTGCAATATTAGGACGCAAACTAGCCAAACAATTTTATATTATGATCGCAAATGGTGTTCATAATATATTGCAATAATAATAATAATCCCACTCAACCCAACCCAACCCAACCCAGCCCAACCCAACCCAACCCAACCAACCCTTTTTTTTAGCGCATGAGGAGGGGAAAATGCTTTATGCACTGAGCCCCGATCAGATATGGCGCTACTGACCTGATCGGGAGTGTGGGACTCATCCTGTCTAGGTGTTACGCCAGGGTTACCTCACTAAAAAACCCCCCTCATTTTGACATGTTTTTTGATCTTGACGGCCGGGAACCGCGGAGGCATTACTTCGCGGCCGTCCATGCCAGATGTTATCTTTGGTCCCTTTTCTTAATCTGGTGGTTGGTCTGGAGTGGCTTGTTGCTCCATCTCTGTCCGCTGTTTGGTGGTCATTGTCTCGCGGAGGAATCTGGTTACCTCCCACGCGTGTTCACCGAGGAGGAAGCAGGCCACATTCTCCTCATCCACTAGTACTCCCACGGTCAACTTCAGCCTCCTTCTTGCTTCATCGAAGCGGACACACTCGAAAAAGGTGTGGCGCGGTGTGTCGACCGCGTCACAGCCGTACCAGCATTGATTGGATGGTCTCTTCTTAATTTCGTGGAGGTAGCTGCCAAAGCACCCATGGCCGGTAATTGCCTGGGTCACGAAGTAGTCCGTTGGGGGGCCCATCTTCATCCACTGGTGGACGTCCCGTATGAAAGTCCTCGCCCATCCTTCGTAGTTGTTCCACCTCTCCTGCCATGTGGTCATCAGCTGTTCGCGCAGCTCGGCTTTGCGCTGTCCCCGGGTCTCCCAATTTCGGGCGCGTTCCCACACTAGCAAGTCGAGGGGAGGGCACCCTGCCAGCACTCCGACTGCCTCTGTCGCCACCGTCCTGTATGCTGATGTCACGGCTATATCGTACTTTCGCTCTATGCTCCTCAGCATCTGGGCGTACTTCTTGTACTTTAGGGCACTCTCCCAGGCTGGAGCCGCGTACAGGACGACGGAGGTTACCACGGTCGCAAGCATCCGCCTCCTATGGTTGGACGGCCCCCCAATCCGCGGCATCAGGCGGGAGAGATCGTTCTGAATCCTGGCCGCTCTTTCCGTGATCCTCTTGACGTGTTCGGTCATCTTCAGGTCCTTGTCGAGGAACACTCCAAGATACTTCACGGCTTTCGAGTTTGTGACGCTTTGCCTGCCCACTTGGATCCGGAGAGAATTTAATTTTCTCCGACCCTCCAGGATTACCACCTCCGTCTTAGTCTGTTCTATGGCTAGACCAATGCTCTTAAGGTGGCGCGTAACTTTCTCTAACGCGTGCTCCGCCTTGGACGTCAGGTCTGCCTCAGTTTTGGCCTCAATTACAAGCGCCAGGTCGTCCGCGTAGCCTACGCCGTACACGCCATCTTCGTGCACCAGAGCTAGCACGCTCGCCACCCAGCACGGCACCCTGTGGAAGACCTTGCCTCGCCGTCCGGGAGGTAGACTGTCCTATCAGACAGGTAGGTGCCCACCATCCGCTGCAAAGCCGGAGACACTTCTGCTTTCTTCAGTGCTTCCTTGACCTTGTTCCAGGGGGCGGAGTTAAAAGCGTTCCTGATGTCCAGTAGGACCATGATCGCCAGGCGCCTGTGCGTCAGGGACGTTCTCCTGATTTCCTTGACTCGCTCCACGATAGACATGATGGCGTCAGTGGTCCCTCTGCCCTTCCTGTAAGCGTACTGGTTGTTCCCCAAGGCTCCCTGCTGTTCGAGTTGGTTTATAAGCCTCGTGTTTATCATTCTTTCCAGTAGCTTGCCTACCGAACTCAGGATACAGAGCGGGCGGTATGCCTGGGCTTGCCCGGGTCTCTTCGGTTTGTCGATCAGCACCAGTCTGGCCTCTCTCCATATCCTGGGGAACGTTCCGGTCTCCAAGCAGGAGTTGAATACCTCCAGGAAATATCGCGCGTCGGACTCCACGCAGGCGATGAGGATTTCACTGGTTACCTGGTCCCTTCCCGGTGTTTTTTCCTCTTCATCTTCCTGAGGGCCACTGTAAGTTCGTCCATCGAGAAGGGGTTGTCCCGGTTGTCTTGGGCAAGTGGCGGCTCGGTCAGGTCGCTCTGGTGCGGGTCGCTGGGGAATAGTTTTTTGTATTGTGCGTGCAGAGTAGTTCTGTCCAGCTGTCCGGCGTTTCTGGTACCCAGACGTTTGGTCAGCAGCTGGTACGCCGTCCCCCAGATGTTCTCTTCCAGTTCTGCGCACAGCTCCTTCCATTTCGCCTCTCTGGTTCGTCGGATCAAGGTGGTCAGCAATTTCTTGGACTCTCGGTACTTCGTCTCGGCCGCTTGTGTGTTTTCTTGCGTTGACGAGGTGGCTCTTCTTGCTCTCTGCCATGCTCTTCTGTCGCTCACGCAACTCGACCGCGCTTCAGCGATTTCGATGGTCCACCAGTACTTCGGTTTTCTGCTTTTACCGAGCACTTTCTTCTTCTGGAGGGCTGCATCGCAGGCTTTTTGGATCCTCTCCATGAGGCCCTCGGGTGTCGCATCGCTATTGTCCAGCGCGGCAAACTCCTGGCGCAGGCGCTTTTCGGCGCTTTTCTCCTTCCGATCCGAATCTCCAGCCGGTAGGAGAGTCTCGGATGGCTTCTCGATGCTCTGGTGCCCCGATGGTGAAGTTGATGAGCAAGTGGTCGCTCAGCACCTCCGTATCCTCACGGACAGTCCAGCCATCGATGTCACTTGTCACTTCCTCGCTCGCCAAGGTAAGGTCAATGACGGACGACCCTCTTGCCCCTCTGAATGTGTTGACGCCCGGGGTGTTCGCCAGGATCAGTCGGTTCCTGGCCGCCCACTCTTCCATCACTTGTCCCCGCCTGCTGTGATTTCCGTCTCCCGCCATCATAGTCTTTGCGTTAAAGTCGCCGCAGACTACGGCAGGTCTCTGACTGGCTCTTATTTCTCGCTCTAGTCGATCCAACATGTCTAAAAACTCCTCGCCTGGTCGGTTCGGTGAGAAGTACACCGACCACACCGCAAGACCTTCCAGCCATACCCCCAGGAACCCATCGGCCTTCACCCATCTCTCCGGTCTGATAGTGTTCGTAAGTATCTGGATGAACACGTTGTTCTGTTCATCCGTTGTTAGTCTCTCCGCCCGTCTGAGGTTCGGCTCTTGTCCGAGTATCAGGTCGGCTCTCATCTAGGTTGCAGCTGCTTCCAGGAGATCGTGGGTGACCCATCTCCTGTTGCAGTTTAGCTGGCAAACTATCATTGGAGCCATTGGGAAGTTGTGGTGGGAGAAACAGGACGGTTGCCTTCGGCCGCCCCCCTCGTCTGGTCTTGCTGTCGTGTTGTCTCGTTTGTTTTCTGCGTGCTCCCTCCTTTTTCGTTTTGTTCCGCTTCCTGCCTATGCCCAGTGAAATTCTTTCTCGCCCCTTTTCCTCTCTCGTCTTTTCCGGCTTTTTTATTTGACCTCTCTCGGTTCTGAACTTGCCATCCCTCTGTCTCGCTCTGCGACTTTTCCGTCTGCTCTCGCGGTCTCATCTTCTGCTCACCCTGGATTTCCTGGTTTTTCCTCGATTCCGTTGTGTTTGCTCTGAAGCGTACACATGCCGCGGTCGCTGCCCTGTGCCCTTCAGCGTTGCAGTCGGGGCATCTGGTAGGGTTGATGCAGTCCTTGGTCCTTGCAGCTGGATCTTCTGTCGGGTCCATCGCAGTCCTTGACCAAGTGCAGTGGGGACCAGCATTTCAAACACCTTTTGGTTGCTGTCTTCTCCACGACTCTGCACCACGCTAAACCAATTTGGATTCCCCTTTCACTCAGCAGGGGTTTTGCTTTGTTTGTGTCCAGTTCTACCGTTACTGCCTGCATACTGGTCGCGTACGGTCGCAGGGGGCCTATTCTGATGCTGTCGGTGTTTGCTTCGTTTGTCTTTTCTATGATGGCTCTCCTCACTTCTTCTGCATCAGTAGCTATTGTTAGGCCTTTGACGTATAGCACCTTTGTTCTTCTGCGCCTCTCCCAACCCAACCCAACCCAACCCAACCCAACCCAACCCAACCCAACCCAACCCAACCCAACCCAACCCAACCCAACCCAACCCAACCCAACCCAACCCAACCCAACCCAACCCAACCCAACCCAACCCAACCCAACCCAACCCAACCCAAACCCAACCCAACCCAACCCAACCCAACCCAACCCAACCCAACCCAACCCAACCCAACCCAACCCAACCCAACCCAACCCAACCCAACCCAACCCAACCCAACCCAACCCAACCCATCCCAGCCCAGCCCAGCCCAGCCCAGCCCAGCCCAGCCCAGCCCAGCCCAGCCCAGCCCAGCCCAGCCCAGCCCAGCCCAGCCCAGCCCAGCCCACCCCAATTGCGATGTAAGCTTGCAAAAGTAGTCTGAATCTGATCGCGTTTCGGAGTGCACGTTACAGTTTTGAGCGTTCCTTGTGTGAGTGACGTTTACAACGCAAATAAAGTAAATTTGAGTTTCTGTGTCTGTTATTAAAGTGAGGATGATGAATTCCGATAGTACAGGTAAGAATCAATTGAGATTCCAAAATTCTGCGCGCTGCAGCGTTTTTAACGTATATTTCAACGAATTTAAAACTTGGGTGTTTCCGAAACAGAAACATTCGCTATTTATTCGGTTGAAAGCGGTTTCGTTGTACTTCCGCGCCCGATCGCGCTACAATATCTTTTCGAATATGAAAAAAAAAAAAACTATGAACCTTTGTATGTAGGTATTTAGATTTCGTGAATATCGTCAGTTGCATCTGCAAGCTGAATCCAGTACTGCGACTTAGAAACGCGTATAACTCATATAGTTACCGCTCTCCGCCAGGTCAGCACGCAACGCAACGCACGTTACAGTTTTGAGCGTTCCTTGTGTGAGTGACGTTACAACGCAAAAAAAGTAAATTTGAGTTTCTGTGTCTGTTATTAAAGTGAGGATGATGAATTCCGATACTACAGGTGCAGCGTTGTTAACGTATATTTCAACGGATTCAAAACTTGCGTGTTTCCGAAACAGAAACATTCGCAATTTATTCGGTTGAAAGCGGTTTCGTTGTTCTTCCGCACCCGATCGCGCTACAATATTATTTCGAATATCAAAACAAAAACTATGAACCTTGATACCAAGAACCCAAGAACCCCAACTATGGGGTTCTTGGACGCGGGGCTAAGAAAGCGGCCCCGCGTCCAAGAACCCAACGCGTTTTCTGCAATATTAGGACGTAAACACACAAACACAGCCCAGCCCAGCCCAGCCCAGCCCAGCCCAGCCCAGCCCAGCCCAGCCCAGCCCAGCCCAGCCCAGCCCAGCCCAGCCCAGCCCAGCCCAGCCCAGCCCAGCCCAGCCCAGCCCAGCCCAGCCCAGCCCAGCCCAGCCCAGCCCAGCCCAGCCCAGCCCAGCCCAGCCCAGCCCAGCCCAGCCCAGCCCAGCCCAGCCCAGCCCAGCCCAGCCCAGCCCAGCCCAGCCCAGCCCAGCCCAGCCCAGCCCAGCCCAGCCCAGCCCAGCCCAGCCCAGCCCAGCCCAGCCCAGCCCAGCCCAGCCCAGCCCAGCCCAGCCCAGCCCAGCCCAGCCCAGCCCAGCCCAGCCCAGCCCAGCCCAGCCCAGCCCAGCCCAGCCCAGCCCAGCCCAGCCCAGCCCAGCCCAGCCCAGCCCAGCCCAGCCCAGCCCAGCCCAGCCCAGCCCAGCCCAGCCCAGCCCAGCCCAGCCCAGCCCAGCCCAGCCCAGCCCAGCCCAGCCCAGCCCAGCCCAGCCCAGCCCAGCCCAGCCCAGCCCAGCCCAGCCCAGCCCAGCCCAGCCCAGCCCAGCCCAGCCCAGCCCAGCCCAGCCCAGCCCAGCCCAGCCCAGCCCAGCCCAGCCCAGCCCAGCCCAGCCCAGCCCAGCCCAGCCCAGCCCAGCCCAGCCCAGCCCAGCCCAGCCCAGCCCAGCCCAGCCCAGCCCAGCCCAGCCCAGCCCAGCCCAGCCCAGCCCAGCCCAGCCCAGCCCAGCCCAGCCCAGCCCAGCCCAGCCCAGCCCAGCCCAGCCCAGCCCAGCCCAGCCCAGCCCAGCCCAGCCCAGCCCAGCCCAGCCCAGCCCAGCCCAGCCCAGCCCAGCCCAGCCCAGCCCAACCCAACCCAACCCAACCCAATCCAATCCAACCCAAAACAACCCCACCCCACATTCGGTATGTGCAACATAAACAGATTGAAGCTAACTAAAAATGTCCGTGTAGTGAGCACCAACATACGCGGACTTGCGGTATACCTGGGACCGTCGCACGTAGGCAAACTGTGCAGAGTAATCTCTTTCGAATATGTAAAGAAAAACTATAAACCTTTGTATGTAGCTATTTAGATTTCGTGAATATCGTCAATTGCATCTGCAAACTGAATCCGGTACTGCGACTTAGAAATGCGTATAACTCATATAGTTACCGCTCTCCGCCAGGTCAGCACGCAACGCAACGCACCCGATCCGATTCCGGAAGGTACAAGTTATTACACGAGATGACACACGTCCAAGCGCAACAGCAGACGGCGGCCGCGTCCCCGGCCAAGAAAGCGGCCCCGCGTCCAAGAAGGCGGCGAAGAACCCTCGATCGAAGCCGACGCATCCGCCGATCTCCGACATGGTGAACGGCGCTATCAAGAGTCTGAAAGAGCGTGGCGGTTCGTCCCTGCAGGTGATCAAGAAGTACGTCGCCGCCAACTATAGTCGACGTCAGTACGTTGCACAGAACGCGTTTTCTGCAATATCAGGACGTAAACAAGCCGCACAATTTTATATTAAGATCGCAATTTGTGTTTATAATATATTGCAATAATAATAATAACAATCCCACCCAACCCAACACAACAGAACCCAACCCAACCCAAACCCAACGCGTTTTCTGCAATATTAGGACGCAAACTAGCCAAACAATTTTATATTATGATCGCAAATGGTGTTCATAATATATTGCAATAATAATAATAATAATCCCACTCAACCCAACCCAACCCAACCCAACCCAACCCAACCCAACCCAACCCAACCCAACCTTTTTTTTTCAGCGCACAAGGAGGGGAAAATGCTTTATGCACTGAGCCCCGATCAGATATGGCGCTACTGACCTGATCGGGAGTGTGGGACTCATCCTGTCTAGGTGTTACGCCAGGGTTACCTCACTAAAAACCCCCCTCATTTTGACATGTTTTTTGATCTTGACGGCCGGGAACCGCGGAGGCATTACTTCGCGGCCGTCCATGCCAGATGTTATCTTTAGTCCCTTTTCTTAATCTGGTGGTTGGTCTGGAGTGGCTTGTTGCTCCATCTCTGTCCGCTGTTTGGTGGTCATTGTCTCGCGGAGAAATCTGGTTACCTCCCACGCGTGTTCACCGAGGAGGAAGCAGGCCACATTCTCCTCATCCACTAGTACTCCCACGCTCAACTTCAGCCTCCTTCTTGCTTCGTCGAAGCGGACACACTTGAAAAAGGTGTGGCGCGGTGTGTCGACCGCATCACAGCCGTACCAGCATTGATTGGATGGTCTCTTCTTAATTTCGTGGAGGTAGCTGCCAAAGCACCCATGGCCGGTAATTGCCTGGGTCACGAAGTAGTCCGTTGGGGGGCCCATCTTCATCCACTGGTGGACGTCCCGTATGAAAGTCCTCGCCCATCCTTCGTAGTTGTTCCACCTCTCCTGCCATGTGGTCATCAGCTGTTCGCGCAGCTCGGCTTTGCGCTGTCCCCGGGTCTCCCAATTTCGGGCGCGTTCCCACACTAGCAGGTCGAGGGGAGGGCACCCTGCCAGCACTCCGACCGCCTCTGTCGCCACCGTCCTGTATGCTGATGTCACGGCTATGGCGTACTTTCGCTCTATGCTCGTCAGCATCTGGGCATACTTCTTGTACTTTAGGGCACTCTCCCAGGCTGGAGCCGCGTACAGGACGACGGAGGTTACCACGGTCGCAAGCATCCGCCTCCTATGGTTGGACGGCCCCCCAATATAGCACCTTTGTTCTTCTGCGCCTCTCCCAACCCAACCCACCCCAACCCAACCCAACTTAACCCAACCCAGCCCAACCCAACCCAACCCAACCCAACCCAACCCAACCCAACCCAACCCAACCCAACCCAACCCAACCCAACCCAACCCAACCCAACCCAACCCAACCCAACCCAACCCAACCCAACCCAACCCAGCCCAGCCCAGCCCAGCCCAACCCAACCCAACCCAACCCAACCCAACCCAATCCAACCCAAACCAACCCCACCCCACATTCGGTAAGCGCAACATAAACAGATTGAAGCTAACTAAAAATGTCCGTGTAGTGAGCACCAACATCCGCGGACTTGCGGTATACCTGGGACCGTCGCACGTAGGCAAACTGTGCCGAGTAGTTGCTTTCGAGTTTGAAAAGAAAAACTATGAACATTTGTGTGTAGGTATTTAGATTTCGTGAATATCGTCAATTGCATCTGCAAGCTGAATCCGGTACTGCGACTTAGAAATGCGTATAACTCATATAGTTACCGCTCTCCGCCAGGTCAGCACGCAGCGCAACGCACCCGATCCGATTCCGGAAGGTACAAGTTATTACACGAGATGACCGACGTCCAAAAGCAACAGCAGACGGCGGCCGCGTCCCCGGCCAAGAAAGCGGCCCCGCGTCCAAGAAGGCGGCGAAGAACCCTCGATCGAAGCTGACGCATCCGCCGACCTCCGACATGGTGAACGGCGCGATCAAGAGTCTGAAAGAGCGCGGCGGTTTGTCCCTCCAGGTGATCAAGAAGTACGTCGCCGCCAACTATAGTCGACGTCAGTACGTTGCACAGAACGCGTTTTCTGTAATATCAGGACGTAAACAAGCCGCACAATTTTATATTAAGATCGCAATTTGTGTTTATAATATATTGCAGTAATAATAATAATAAACCCACCCAACCCAACCCAACCCAACTGTTTAATCTCCTTAAACAATTTTCTTTCTTATTTTTATTATTATTCTTACTATTACATATAATAAAGATTAACCCTACAAACTTCCCTGATATCATAATATATAGCAATTAACTTAAGTAATAATATTTAAAGTTATTAAATTCATTGTTAAATTGAATTCTTAATACATAGAAACAGGTGAACGACAATTTGCTGAGTTGCAACCTCAGCAAATAACAGGAAATTAGGCTAGACATTCCGATACTAGTGCGACTGCACTCAAATATTGTACCATCAGCAATCAATGATTCAGAGTTTGTAAACATGTTTAAAATATTTCCTATGTATTTTGTTTTACACTTTGTTAATTGTTGAGAACCTCTAGAATAAGTTTTAGGATAGATTTTGTATATATAGTTGATAAAACATTACAATAAACCAGTTAACAAATGCTCTGTGTTTGTTACTCAACCCTACACAAGCTACCCCAGCTTGTTCATGGTCCGTCGAGCCCTTCCGTGCTATGGTCCAAGCCTACAAATTCGAGAGTGAGGCTGCTCTCGGCAGCACATCCTAATAAATCCCTTCTAATTTTACCGTACTGTGGTCCAAGCCTACAAACTCGAGAGTGAGGCTGCTCTCGACAGCACATCCCAACAGTTTCCGTTGAAACCAACAAACAGACACAGATCATCCATCGCGCGCGGGTAATAAGTCTCTTCGCACAAGTCGAAAGGGATAAATTCGGATCGCGTCCCGGAAAAGTTACGGTCGCATCCATATTCAACTCAATTAAATTCTCAAATACAAATCAAACTCAACCAAGCAGTTCAAGGAATCATCATGTCCGAGGAACTGGATACCTATGCCCGCCAGCAGGATGAACTGGGACAACAACTAAAGAAATTCACCACAAACTTGAAGAAGGATTCACCGACACGGAAGACAGAACTATACCTACAAAACCACCAAAAGCAGCTTGATAATTACTGGGCTGAAATTCAGGCGATTCATGTGAAGCTTACCGACATTGAAGACCCAACTCATGCCTATTTCGCACAAAACTATTTCGAAAAACTGAAACGGCAAGTTCAAGAAACACAAAAATACTTGAACGAATGCCATAAGCAAGACTCATCAACCGGGGAAGGAACTTCGAGCCACATCAAGGAAGAAGTCCAGGACAACAATCAAATGTACCGAAAGAAGAAACAATCAATCAAGATGGAGAATTTGTTGGAAGTAATTACTCAAATCAAGGCAGAATTACCACAACAAAAAAGCTAGATGCGCTACGAAACACTGAAACAAAGACTTCAGAAGCAGTTCGACGCAATCTGTGAATTAAACGAAGAAATTCTGATCTACGAAGATCAACATGACGACGAATACTTTACCGAAGAGGTATTCAAGAAAGCCGCCACAGCATACGATGAAGTCATCGAGAAGCTGGATGAAGCAATTCAAGACAACCCTACATCGATGGCAAATGGCATGTCGCGCCACACCATTCAACTACCGCAAATTAGGATTCCAGTTTTCAATGGGTCCTACGACAAATGGACAACATTTCATGACCTGTTCAAGAAGATTGTCCATATAAATGCATCATTAACCAATGCAGAGAAGATGCAGTACCTCAAGACGCATCTGGAAGGAGAGGCTAGCCGAATTGTACAACACTTAGCAATATCGGATGCCAACTACCAAACAGCATGGGATCTTTTAGAAAAGAGATACCAAAACAACCGTCTTATTTTCTCAAAACTAATAGACAAAATACTCGACATTCCATCATTCCAATATGAATCATGTGAGAAAATAAAATACTTACACGATACAACATGTGAATGTGTACAAGCCATTCATAACCTAAACATTCCAACGGACACCTGGGGCCCGCTGATTAGTCGCATTGTGGTCAGAAAATGGGATGCAGAGACAAACAAGATGTACGAGCAGTCCCTCAAGAACCCGAACGAGATTCAAGACTATGCAGAATTAACTCAGTTCTTAAGAAAACGATTTCAATCATTGGAAGCCATAGATGAATCCAAAGCGAGTACGACGTTTCAAAACCGAAAACCCAGTGAAAGATCAATCGTCTGCAAGTACTGTAAAGAAGAACACCAAATGCACAGTTGCGAAAAGTTTAAAACGTTATCAGTAGATGAGCGAATCGCATTCATAAAATTCAACAATCTTTGTGAAAACTGTCTAAAACATGACAGTACGACCAAGTGCTGGAGTACCTTCAAATGCTCCACTTGTAACTATCCGCATCATACCTTACTACATCGTGACGTCAAGAAGTCCGTATCTGCAACATCATCCAAACAATGGACACACAACCACGATACGAAGAAAGATCTACGCACACCGGCAGCCAAAGTATCAAGTCATGTGGGGATCCAAGAGGGAACAGTGCTATTAGCAACAGCACTAGTCAAAACCAAGAAAGCAAGTGGAGAAGGAGAATATCTTCGAGTACTGATAGACCCTGGATCACAAGCCTCTTTCATTACTGAAGACGCAGCACAAATGTTAGGAGTTCCAAAACAGCGCATACGTGCAGAAGTATCTGGACTAGGCGGCGAAGATCCAAAAATATCCAAATCAAAAATTGACCTACAAATACAACCCCGATTCCCAAGTGATTTTTCCTTCATAAGTACGTTCCTTATCCTTTCAAAAGTAACTCATTCCCTTCCGAACGACAAAATAAATGTCACCGTAACCAAATCCTTCCAAAACAAACTTCTTGCTGATCCTACGTTCAACATTCCCGGTCCAATCGACGCAATCATCGGTGCCAAAGAGTATGGGAAGATTGTACTCAATGGCTTAGAAAAATCAGAAGATGGACTTCTGGGACAAAATACGGAACTAGGATGGATTCTTTCAGGCAGTATAAAGAAACGACACGAAGACGATATTCAAGTCGTCAGCCTTATGAGCAAAGTTGAGGAAGGCAAACCACTAAGAAAAAAGATTGAAGATTTGTGGAAGATTGAAGAAGTCAAAAACAAGAAACCGTTAAGTGAAGAAGATATTAAATGTGGAGAAAAATACGAACGCACTGTGAAACGGCATAATGATGGTAGATACACCACAGCAATTTCTTTTAAAACTAGTCCAGACCAATTACAACGACTGTGTAAAGAGACTAAACATCAAGAACAGTACAGTTTAAAAAATTCATCTCTATCGTATAACACAAAACATCCAATCATACGTTCGTCAAATTCTGCAACAGTACAAGGTTACACAGCAATCCAAGGCGCCCAATGGCACTTTACCCCCCCGGCAGCTCCTCACTTCGGAGGATTATGGGAGGCGGGAGCAAAGGTATTGGAAACACGCCCAGCAAACGAGGCTAATGTAACAAAACGCCAAGAAACCCAAGTTCATGGAGTACAACTGAGAAAGGGTTCTTCAAAGTTGTGGTACTTCATAATAGCATTGATGCTAATCTTCACCAGTTCAACAGGAGCTAATTATACAATAAAATATCCAACTCCTGGACTATATGTTGAGCACATTGGTCAAGCACAAATTCAGCGAGGTATATTCAAGTTAGATGTAGAATTCAACAGGACAAAAATTTTACAAGACATAAATTCGACATCCACGGCTGTAAAGCAATTTGAGAAGCTATGTAAGAAAGCGAAAAAGTTGTCATCATCTACCCAATGTACTAGTTTTCTACATCATCTTCATGAACAACAGAGTCAGGCACAATGGATACTAGAGGGTATTAACGCGGTTATCAAGAATCGACGAAAACGAGGCCTGTTTGGAAAACTACTGACTTCAATATTTGGTGTCAACGACGAAGTTTATACCGACATCGAATCCCTGGAGAAGAACCAAAAAGAACTCATTATGGCATCGAACCATCAAACTAGATTCATGTTATCTGCACTATCAACCTTCAACAAGACAGAAACTCGCATCAACGATCGTCTCGAGAGATTTAGAAGAAAATTGAATCAAGGACTTCAAGCTATTCGAGCGAATCAAGGGTGGTTTGCAAGAGTCGATTTTCATGATCTCAACATTCACATACTCAACGCATATCAGCTCGCAACCAACGTCCTAACAGAAGTATGTCATCACTACACTCATTTGTTAAACATAAATTTGGGAAATGACAACGTGTATGAAGTGATCTCACCATCACATATTCATCAAATGATCAGCGACGCCAACAAAAAATTTCCATCAAATATATACATTCTTACATCGATTATCAAAACTAGAGTGATTCACAAAGATGATGTTATTCGAATTCAAACCTTTTTTCCGATGGCAGAGATCGCCGAATTTGACGTCGTCAAGGTCACCACAATACCACTTAAAATACAAAATGGATCTTACTGGGTATTCGATATCCCAAACAACATAATTGCAGTAGACTACAACAACCAATTATACTTTGAACTGGCGGATGAAGAATACAGAAGGTCAACTGCACTTGATGAAAACAAGTGTCTTTGTTCCCAGACAACTGTAAAGAACATTGAAACCAACAACAATTGCATTATAAATGAATTGTATAACCGACAAGAACAGAATGGTTGCAACATAGTCGAGATGAAACTTCACTCTGTGATTTCGAAGCAGCTATACATGATCAACACTTGGCTATTCATCTCCACTAGCCCGCAAAAAATTGCCGTCATCTGCAATGGAATGAGGGAGGATGTTCAACTGGATAAGGTCGGAATCATCCAAATTACAGAAGACTGCATCATCAAAACTAAACAGAACATTCTCACCCCTAAGAAAGATGACAGTCTTACTATACTTGGCAGCTACAACAAAGCCGTATCACTGCCAGAAGAATTTACGTTAAGAACCACCCCGAAGCCGATGTCACCAGTCATGGAGGACGAACCAGTGTTATCCGTTTCCGAGAACCTAGCAGAACTTATGGACGAGCAAAATGCAATACATCAACAAATAACAGATACAGTGTGGCACAAGATCAGACAGCATGGTGCTGTAACTAGCACCGTAACAACAATCACCATATTAGCCCTATGCATTCCACTGTGGTTGGGCATCCGTTTATTACGAAGACAACTTAAGAAAGCAAGGGAACTGACCGACAAGGATGAGGATATGTCTCTGCGCCCAATCCCACGTCAAAGGCAGTTCAATATGAATCCCGCATCATCAACCAGCACGATCCACATACAGAGTCAGCATGCAGCCATTGACGAGGAGTCAAGATCTCTACAACCTCTCTACGCGGAGGTCCACGCAACCTAACCAGTGCTTATTGGTGAACTCAAATGTGTGGTGATAGTTTAGGAAACGTTACATTTAACTTAGATATCTTTCCCGGCGGGGCAATTTGTTTAATCTCATTAAACAATTTTCTTTCTTATTTTTATTATTATTCTTACTATTACATATAATAAAGATTAACCCTACAAACTTCCCTGATATCATAATATATAGCAATTAACTTAAGTAATAATATTTAAAGTTATTAAATTCATTGTTAAATTGAATTCTTAATACATAGAAACAGGTGAACGACAATTTGCTGAGTTGCAACCTCAGCAAATAACAGGAAATTAGGCTAGACATTCCGATACTAGTGCGACTGCACTCAAATATTGTACCATCAGCAATCAATGATTCAGAGTTTGTAAACATGTTTAAAATATTTCCTATGTATTTTGTTTTACACTTTGTTAATTGTTGAGAACCTCTAGAATAAGTTTTAGGATAGATTTTGTATATATAGTTGATAAAACATTACAATAAACCAGTTAACAAATGCTCTGTGTTTGTTACTCAACCCTACACAAGCTACCCCAGCTTGTTCACCAACCCAATCTAACCCAAACCAAACCAACCCCACCCCATATTCGGTAAGCGCAACATAAACAGTTTGAAGCTAATTAAAAATGTCCGTGTAGTGAGCACCAACATCCGCGGACTTGCGGTATACCTGGGACCGACGCACGTAGGCAAATTGTGCCGATCCAGGCGGTCAACGGTCGAATTAAAAGAGTAATCGTAATTATCAAAAAAATACGGATAAGAGCAGGTAGATAGTTCTCGGAACAACAGGTAACAACCCTTTTTCCTATCAATCGCGATGTAAGCATGCAAAACTAATCTGAATCCGATTGCGTTTCGGAGTGCACGTTACAGTTTTGAGCGTTCCTTGTGTGAGTGACGTTTACAACGCAAATAAAGTAAATTTGAGTTTCTGTGTCTGTTATTAAAGTGAGGATGATGAATTCCGATAATACAGGTAAGAATCAATTGAGATTGCAAAATTTTGCACGCTGCAGCGCTTTTAACGTATATTTCAACGGATTCAAAACTTGCGTGTATCCGAAACAGAAACATTCGCAATTTATTCGGTTGAAAGTGGTTTCGTTGTACTTCCGCGCCTGATCGCGCTACAATATTCTTTCGAATATCAAAAGAAAAACTATGAACCTTGGTATGTAGGTATTTATATTTCGTGAATATCGTCAATTGTATCTGTAAGCTGAATACAGTACTGCGACTTAGAAACGCGTATAACTCATATAGTTACCGCTCTCCGCCAGGTCAGCACGCAACGCAACGCACCCGATCCGATTCCGGAAGGTACAAGTTATTACACGAGATGACAGACGTCCAAGCGCAACAGCAGACGGCGGAAGCGTCGCCAGCCAAGAAAGCGGCCCCGCGTCCAAGAAAGCGGCGAAGAACCCTCCATCGAAGCCGACGCATCCGCCGACCTCCGCCATGGTGAACGACGCGATCAAGAGTCTGAAAAAGCGCGGCGGTTCGTCCCTGCAGGTGATCAAGAAGTACGTCGCCGCCAACTATAGTCGACGTCAGTACGGTGCACACAACGCGTTTTCTGCAATATTAGGACGTAAACAAGCCGCACAATTTTATATTAAGGTCGCAAATTGTGTTTATAATATATTGCAATAATAATAATAATAACAATCTCAGCCAAGCCAACGCAACAGAACCCAACCCTACCCAACAGAATCCAACCCAACCCAATGCGTTTTCTGCAATATTAGGACGTAAACAAGCCGCACAATTTCATATTAAGAGCGCAAATTGAGTTCATAATATATTGCAATAATAATAAAAATCCCAACCCAACCCAACCCAACCCAACCCAACCCAACCCAACCCAACCCAACCCAACCCAACCCAGCCCAACCCAACCCAACCCAACCCAACCCAACCCAACCCAACCCAGCCCAGCCCAGCCCAGCCCAGCCCAGCCCAGCCCAGCCCAGCCCAAACCAATCCAACCCAAACCAACCCCACCCCACATTCGGTAAGC
This sequence comes from Aphodius granarius, assembly GCA_963971325.1. NCBI lineage: Eukaryota > Metazoa > Arthropoda > Insecta > Coleoptera > Scarabaeidae > Aphodius > Aphodius granarius. The sequence goes on along the minus strand of OZ020222.1, from coordinate 18,359,460 downwards.
GCAACATAAACAGATTGAAGCTAACTAAAAATGTCCGTGTAGTGAGCACCAACCGAGCCGAGTAGTTTCTTTCGAGTATGAAAAGGAAAACTATAAACCTTTGTATGTAGCTATTTAGATTTCGTGAATATCGTCACTTGCATCTGCAAGCTGAATCCGGTACTGCGACTTAGAAATGCGTATAACTCATATAGTTACCGCTCTCCGCCAGGTCGGCACGCAACGAAACGCACCCGATCCGATTTCGGAAGGTACAAGTTATTACACGAGATGACAGACGTCCAAGCGCAACAGCAGACGGCGGCCGCGTCCCCGGCCAAGAAAGCGGCCCCGCGTCCAAGAAGGCGGCAAAGAACCCTCGATCGAAGCCGACGCATCCGCCGACCTCCGACATGGTGAACGGCGCGATCAAGAGTCTGAAAGAGCGCGGCGGTTCGTCCCTGCAGGTGATCAAGAAGTACGTCGCCGCCAACTATAGTCGACGTCAGTACGTTGCACAGAACGCGTTTTCTGCAATATCAGGACGTAAACAAGCCGCACAATTTTATATTAAGATCGCAATTTGTGTTTATAATATATTGCAATAATAATAATAATAACAATCCCACCCAACCCAACACAACAGAACCCAACCCAACCCAACCCAGCTCAACCCAACCCAAACCCAACGCGTTTTCTGCAATATTAGGACGTAAACAAGCCAAACAATTTTATATTATGATCGCAAAGTGTGTTCATAATATATTGCAATAATAATAATAATAAACCCACCCAACCCAACCCAACCCAATCCAACACAAACCAACCCCACCCCATATTCGGTAAGCGCAAAATAAACAGATTGAAGCTAACTAAAAATGTCCGTGTAGTGAGCACCAACATCCGCGGACTTGCGGTATACCTGGGACCGACGCACGTAGGCAAATTGTGCCGATCCAGGCGGTCAACGGTCGAATTAAAAGAGTAATCGTAATTATCAAAAAAATACGGATAAGAGCAGGTAGATAGTTCTCGGAACAACAGGTAACAACCCTTTTTCCTATCAATCGCGATGTAAGCATGCAAAACTAATCTGAATCCGATTGCGTTTCGGAGTGCACGTTACAGTTTTGAGCGTTCCTTGTGTGAGTGACGTTTACAACGCAAATAAAGTAAATTTGAGTTTCTGTGTCTGTTATTAAAGTGAGGATGATGAATTCCGATAATACAGGTAAGAATCAATTGAGATTGCAAAATTTTGCACGCTGCAGCGCTTTTAGCGTATATTTCAACGGATTCAAAACTTGCGTTTATCCGAAACAGAAACATTCGCAATTTATTCGGTTGAAAGTGGTTTCGTTGTACTTCCGCGCCCGATCGCGCTACAATATTCTTTCGAATATCAAAAGAAAAACTATGAACCTTGGTATGTAGGTATTTAGATTTCGTGAATATCGTCAATTGTATCTGCAAGCTGAATACAGTACTGCGACTTAGAAACGCGTATAACTCATATAGTTACCGCTCTCCGCCAGGTCAGCACGCAACGCAACGCACCCGATCCGATTCCTGAAAGTACAAGTTATTACACGAGATGACCGACGTCCAAGCGCAACAACAGGCGACGGCCGCGTCCCCGGTCAAGAAAGCGGCCCCGCGTCCAAGAAGGCGGCGAAGAACCCTCGATCGAAGCCGACGCATCCGCCGACCTCCGCCATGGTGAACGACGCGATCAAGAGTCTGAAAAAGCGCGGCGGTTCGTCCCTGCAGGTGATCAAGAAGTACGTCGCCGCCAACTATAGTCGACGTCAGTACGGTGCACACAACGCGTTTTCTGCAATATTAGGACGTAAACAAGCCGCACAATTTTATATTAAGGTCGCAAATTGTGTTTATAATATATTGCAATAATAATAATAATAACAATCTCAGCCAAGCCAACGCAACAGAACCCAACCCTACCCAACAGAATCCAACCCAACCCAACCCAATGCGTTTTCTGCAATATTAGGACGTAAACAAGCCGCACAATTTCATATTAAGAGCGCAAATTGAGTTCATAATATATTGCAATAATAATAAAAATCCCAACCCAACCCAACCCAACCCAACCCAACCCAACCCAACCCAACCCAACCCAACCCAACCCAACCCAACCCAACCCAACCCAACCCAACCCAGCCCAACCCAGCCCAGCCCAGCCCAGCCCAGCCCAGCCCAGCCCAGCCCAGCCCAGCCCAGCCCAGCCCAGCCCAGCCCAGCCCAGCCCAGCCCAGCCCAAACCAATCCAACCCAAACCAACCCCACCCCACATTCGGTAAGCGCAACATAAACAGATCGAAGCTAACTAAAAATGTCCGTGTAGTGAGCACCAACCGAGCCGAGTAGTTTCTTTCGAGTATGAAAAGGAAAACTATAAACCTTTGTATGTAGCTATTTAGATTTCGTGAATATCGTCACTTGCATCTGCAAGCTGAATCCGGTACTGCGACTTAGAAATGCGTATAACTCATATAGTTACCGCTCTCCGCCAGGTCGGCACGCAACGAAACGCACCCGATCCGATTTCGGAAGGTACAAGTTATTACACGAGATGACAGACGTCCAAGCGCAACAGCAGACGGCGGCCGCGTCCCCGGCCAAGAAAGCGGCCCCGCGTCCAAGAAGGCGGCAAAGAACCCTCGATCGAAGCCGACGCATCCGCCGACCTCCGACATGGTGAACGGCGCGATCAAGAGTCTGAAAGAACGCGGCGGTTCGTCCCTGCAGGTGATCAAGAAGTACGTCGCCGCCAACTATAGTCGACGTCAGTACGTTGCACAGAACGCGTTTTCTGCAATATCAGGACGTAAACAAGCCGCACAATTTTATATTAAGATCGCAATTTGTGTTTATAATATATTGCAATAATAATAATAATAACAATCCCACCCAACCCAACACAACAGAACCCAACCCAACCCAAACCCAACGCGTTTTCTGCAATATTAGGACGTAAACAAGCCAAACAATTTTATATTATGATCGCAAATTGTGTTCATAATATATTGCAATAATAATAATAATAATCCCACCCAACCCAACCAAACCAAACCAAACCCAACCCAACCCAACCCAACCCAACCCAACCCAACCCAACCCAACCCAACCCAACCCAACCCAACCCAACCCAACCCAACCCAACCCACTCCAATCCAGCCCAGCCCAACCCAACCCAACCCAACCCAACCCAACCCAACCCAACCCAACCCAACCCAACCCAACCCAACCCAACCCAACCCAACCCAACCCAACCCAACCCAACCCAACCCAACCCAGCGCAGCCCAGCCCAGCCCAGCCCAGCCCAGCCCAGCCCAGCCCAGCCCAGCCCAGCCCAGCCCAGCCCAGCCCAGCCCAGCCCAGCCCAGCCCAGCCCAGCCCAGCCCAGCCCAGCCCAGCCCAGCCCAGCCCAGCCCAGCCCAGCCCAGCCCAGCCCAGCCCAGCCCAGCCCAGCCCAGCCCAGCCCAGCCCAGCCCAGCCCAGCCCAGCCCAGCCCAGCCCAGCCCAGCCCAGCCCAGCCCAGCCCAGCCCAATCCAACCCAAACCAACCCCACCCCACATTCGGTAAGCGCAACATAAACAGATTGAAGCTAACTAAAAATGTCCGTGTAGTGAGCACCAACATCCGCGGACTTGCGGTATACCTGGGACCGTCGCACGTAGGCAAATTGTGCCGATCTAGGCGGTCAACGGTCGAATTCAAAGAGTGATCGTAATTATCAAAAAAATACGGATAAGAGCAGGTAGATAGTTCTCGGAACAACAGGTAACAACCCTTTTTCCTATTAATCGCAATGTAAGCATGCAAAACTAATCTGAATCCGATCGCGTTTCGGAGTGCACGCTACAGTTTTGAGCGTTCCTTGTGTGAGTGACGTTTACAACGCAAATAAAGTAAATTTGAGTTTCTGTTATTAAAGTGAGGATGATGAATTCTGATAATACAGGTAAGAATCAATTGAGATTGCAAAATTTTGCACGCTGCAGCGTTTTTAACGTATATTTCAACGGATTCAAAACTTGCGTGTATCCGAAACAGAAACATTCGCAATTTATTCGGTTGAAAGCGGGTTCGTTGTACTTCCGCGCCCGATCGCGCTACAATATTCTTTCGAATATGAAAAAAAAACTATGAACCTTTGTATGTAGGTATTTAGATTTCGTGAATATCGTCAATTGCATCTGCAAGCTGAATCCAGTACTGCGACTTAGAAACGCGTATAACTCATATAATTACCGCTCTTCGCCAGGTCGGCACGCAACGCAACGCACCCGATCCGATTCCGGAAGGTACAAGTTATTACACGAGATGACAGACGTCCAAGCGCAACAGCAGATGGCCGCCGCGTCCCCGGACAAGAAAGCGGCCCCGCGTCCAAGAAGGCGGCGAAGAACCCTCGATCGAAGCTGACGCATCCGCCGACATCCGACATGGTGAACGGCGCGATCCAGAGTCTGAAAGAGCGCGGCGGTTTGTCCCTCCAGGTGATCAAGAAGTACGTCGCCGCCAACTATAGTCGACGTCAGTACGTTGCACAGAACGCGTTTTCTACAATATCAGGACGTAAACAAGCCGCACAATTTTATATTAAGATCGCAATTTGTGTTTATAATATATTGCAATAATAATAATAATAACAATCCCACCCAACCCAACACAACAGAACCCAACCCAACCCAACCCAACCCAACCCAACCCAACCCAAACCCAACGCGTTTTCTGCAATATTAGGACGTAAACAAGCCAAACAATTTTATATTATGATCGCAAAGTGTGTTCATAATATATTGCAATAATAATAATAATAAACCCACCCAACCCAACCCAACCCAACCCAACCCAACCCAACCCAACCCAATCCAACACAAACCAACCCCACCCCATATTCGGTAAGCGCAACATAAACAGATTGAAGCTAACTAAAAATGTCCGTGTAGTGAGCACCAACATCCGCGGACTTGCGGTATACCTGGGACCGTCGCAAGTAGGCAAATTGTGCCGATCCAGGCGGTCAACGGTCGAATACAAAGAGTAATCGTAGTTATAAAAAATACGGATAAAAGCAGGTAGATAGTTCTCGGAACAACAGCTAACAACCCTTTTTCCTATCAATCGCGATGTAAGCATGCAAAACTAATCTGAATCCGATCGCGTTTCGGAGTGCACGTTACAGTTTTGAGCGTTCCTTGTGTGAGTGACGTTTACAACGCAAATAAAGTAAATTTGAGTTTCTGTGTCTGTTATTAAAGTGAGGATGATGAATTCCGATAATACAGGTAAGAATCAATTGAGATTGCAAATTCTTGCACGCTGCAGCGTTCTTAACGTATATTTCAACGGATTCAAAACTTGCGTGTTTCCGAAACAGAAACATTCGCAATTTATTCGGTTGAAAGCGGTTTCGTTGTACTTCCGCGCCCGATCGCGCTACAATATTCTTTCGAATATCAAAAGAAAAACTATGAACCTTGGTACAAAGAACACAAGAACCCCAACTATGGGGTTCTTGGACGCGGGGCCAAGAAAGCGGCCCGCGTCCAAGAACCCAACGCGTTTTCTGCAATATTAGGACGTAAACAAGCCAAAGAATTTTATATTAAGATCGCAAATTGTGTTCATAATATATTGCAATAATAATAATAATAATCCAACCCAACCCAACCCAACCCAATCCAACCCAACCCAACCCAACCCAACCCAACCCAACCCAACCCAACCCAACCCAACCCAACCCAATGCAACCCAACCCAACCCAACACAACCCAACCCAACCCAACCCAACCCAACCCAACCCAACCCAACCCAACCCAACCCAACCCAACCCAACCCAACCCAACCCAACCCAACTCAACCCAACCCAACCCAGCCCAGCCCAGCCCAGCCCAGCCCAGCCCAGATCAGCCCAGCCCAGCCCAGCCCAGCCCAGCCCAGCCCAGCCCAGCCCAGCCCAGCCCAGCCCAGCCCAGCCCAGCCCAGCCCAGCCCAGCCCAGCCCAGCCCAGCCCAGCCCAGCCCAGCCCAGCCCAGCCCAGCCCAGCCCAGCCCAGCCCAGCCCAGCCCAGCCCAGCCCAGCCCAGCCCAGCCCAGCCCAGCCCAGCCCAGCCCAGCCCAGCCCAGCCCAGCCCAACCCAGCCCAGCCCAGCCCAGCCCAGCCCAGCCCAGCCCAGCCCAGCCCGTCCGTCCCAGCAGGTGATCAAGTAGTACGTCGCCGCCAACTATAGTTGACGTCAGTACGTTGCACAGAACGCGTTTTCTGCAATATCAGGACGTAAACAAGCCAAACAATTTTATATTATGATCGCAAATTGTGTTCATAATATATTGCAATAATAATAATAATAATAATAATAATAATAATAATAATAATAATAATAATAATAATAATAATAATAATAATAATCCCACCCAACCCAACCAAACCAAACCCAACCCAACCCAACCCAACCCAACCCAACCCAACCCTTTTTTTTTGGGAAGAGGGGGGAATCTTCAAAAGATGTCCACCGGTTTCTCCGGTGGGGTCTGCGGATTCTGTCCGCTCAGCGGAACAGCCTACCAGCTAAACCCCCCTCCTCATTACTCCACGCCGCGCCTGAAATGCCCTTCCCGGGCTTTGACCATCAGTCACGGGGGAAAATGTTCATGTCTTCATGTCTTTGTGCCCATTCGTTCTTTTCCCTCCGCGACATAATGTCCGTAATGTACTGGGAAATTATTGTCCAGCTTTCTTGACTTTCTATCATCAGATCGGTGATGTTTTCCGGTGTTAGCTCTGCATTTCCTAGCTTGTCTTCAAGCTGACGCTTTTTATCCAAGATGGATTGGCACTCGAAGACGGCATAGCGGGGTGAGTCCTGAAGATAACACTCTTTACATAGATCGCTGTGAGTTCTCTTTATCCTCAGTAGGTAGTTGGCGAAGGACCCATGACCTGTGAGGAATTGAGTTAGGTGGTAGTTTGTCATTCCGTATTCTCTTTGCGTCCATTTTCGGACATCAGGAATGAGTTGTTTTGTCCACTGTGCCGTAGTCCTTTCTTCTACCCATCTGTTCTGCCATTTTTCTAGCGTCTTGCGGCGTTCATCATTTTTTGTTGTTTGCTCTCCAGTCTTCTTTGCCTCCCATCTTCTCTGTCTCTCCTGGATCAGTAGGTCAATGGGGATCGTTCCCGCAATTGCCGTCAGTGCCGGTGTTGACGTCGTCCTGTAGGCTGAGGTGGTTAGGATGTTCAACCTTCTTTGTACTGCAAGGAGCACTCTTGTGTATTTCTTGTACTTTAGTACGTCGGCCCAGGCCGCGCAGCCATATAGTAAGATGCTAGTCGTCGCGGTGGCGATCACTCGTCGTTTGTTGGCTTTTGGGCCGTTAACCCGCGGCATTATGCGCTTCAGAGCATTTACTGATTTCTCGGTTTTTTCAGTCGCGTATTTTACATGTTCTGTAAATCGCAGGTTCCGGTCCAAAACGACGCCCAGGTACTTTACTTGTTCGCTGCTCCGAACGACAAACCCGCCAAAATTTACACTGATGTTGTTAAGCGTTCTTCTACCTCTCGTGATCACCATCTCCGTCTTCTCGTGCGCTATCACCAAGTCTTTTTCTGCGAACCAAATTTCAATGTCTTTCAGCGCATTCTCGGCGTCTTTCACTATCGAGTCCGCGGTGTATCCCGTCACAAGGATCCCGATGTCATCCGCATAGGCCACTCGATAGACGTTCGGCATCATTGGAATTATTAGCAGGTCGTCGTAAGAGACATCCCACAGCGTCGCTCCGAGTGACGACCCTTGAGGGACTCCCCGACGCATGCGGTACCGGCGTCCCCCGAAGATGACACCTCTCTTCATCAGGTAGTTTTTAATAGCGTTTATAAGGTATTTTGGCGCTTTCTTCCTTTCTAGCTCTTTTACTATGTTCTCCCACCTGACGGAGTTGAAAGCGTTCTTGACGTCAACCGTGATCAGTACACAACATCGCTGGCGTCCTCTATTGCGTCTGTCGCAGTCCCTGCTGATGTCGATAACTCTCCGGACGGCGTCGGTGGTAGATCTTCCCTTACGAAACCCGTACTGATCGGGCGATAGTTTGTGGTCAATTGTGTCTTGGAGCCGCTGTCTTATAAGTGTTTCATACGCTTTCGCCCATGCGTTGATTAGACAGATGGGGCGGTATTTGATTTCCTCCTCACTGCTTTTTTTCGGCTTTTCTATCAGTACGAGTTTCGCTGTGTTCCACTCTTGGGGGAATTGTCCATTTTTCAACATTTTGTTGAAGAATGCCTTGAAAAGTGCCGGTTTGGTCTCCAGCATGATCTTCACTATTTCTGCGGGGACGCCGTCCGGTCCGGGGGCCTTGTTTCTGCTTAGACTCCTTGCCACTTGTAGGACTTCTTCCTCGGAGACTTCGATGTAGTCATCTTCATCGATTGTTGGGAACTGCCATCTGATCTCCGGAGCGTCTGGAAACAGCTCTTCTATTGTGTCCTTTGCTTTCTGTGGGGTGATCTCTACCTTCGGCATTGCTCTCATTTTCTTGTTCGTTATTTGGTATGCATCACCCCACTCGTTGTTATTTAGTTCTTGGAGCAGGTTGTTCCAGGCGTCTCTTTTTGCCTTCTTAATGGCTTTCTTGAGGTTGCTTCTGGCTGTTTTGTATGCCTCTGCTTCTGCTACAATCGGGTCTTCGGGTTGGGCTCCCGTTTGTCTGGCTCTTGTAACTCGTCTTCTCCAGCCATTGTACTCGTTCTTCAGCATCGCCACCTCTTCGTTGAACCAGTACATCTTATATTTGTTACTTTTGGTGTGCCTCTTCCTGCCTAAGGTTTTGTTACATATTTCCCTGGTCGTTCTTTCTAGCGTTCTGACTGTGATGGTATTCGTTTGCTGAAGTGCGATTTCAATGATATGGCGTGCCGATTCAAGTTTTTCTTTATTTATTATCCACCTTTTCTCTGTTGTTTTGTGTGCCGGGATGTCTGTGGCTTTTATTTCTACTTCAATGGTTTTGTGGTCGCTTAGGTTCTCTTCCTCTACGGTCCGCCATTTTATCTCTGAGCGTGCAAGCACGTCATTGGTTAGAGTGAGGTCAATGATGGAGGTGCAACTCCCTCTGTGCCAAGTTGCCACGCCCCGCTCATTCGCCAGAATGAGTCCATTGGCGTTTATAAAATCGGCCATCGCTTTTCCCCGGTTCGTCTCTCGCGATTCGCCCCATGCCGGTGAGTGTGCGTTAAAGTCGCCGCCGATAAAAATTTTCTTGCCTCTGTGGACGTGTATGAGGTTTGTAACTTCTTGCAGGGTGTCCTCGAGATCTTCTACATCTTTGTTTGGCGAGCAGTAACATCCAATCACCAAGATGTCTTTCCACAAGATGTAGGCGTGGTTTGGGCCTGCGCCTGCTTTGATTGGTCTTTGCCGGTCCTCTACTCGTATAAGTGCGTTTTTATTTGTACTGACGAACCATTTTGCTTCGATTGATGCTTTGTGTGGCTCTGTTACAATAACTATTTGTGGTTTTTTATCATTTATTGTTTTGTTTAAGAGTGTTGTTGCCTCGTTGCTACCGTTCAAGTTTACTTGTATGAAACGCAGTGTTTCCGTCGCTTTCTGTTTGTTTGCTCGGGTATTTTGTTTATTTTTGTTCCCCATTATTGATTTGTTGTTGGGGTTTCTTCTCCATCGTTCGTTTGTCTCTGTTCGTGTTGGTGACCATCTGGAAATCTTCAGCATCCTTTATAGGTTCTCTTGTCTGTTTTTTCTTCCTTTCTCTTCTGTGTGGATTTTTCTCACAGCCTCTCTGTATCTTGTGCAAGCCATTGTATTCATCGAGTGCCCACTTTCGCCGTAATCGTGACATTTCTTTGCGTTTGAACACTCGCTAGGCTTGTGGCCACTCGTTGCGCATTTTGCAGAAGATGTTCTTTTTGTGTTCCGTCATATTGTTGTCCCTTTCTTGACATTCGGATGCTTGGTGTCCGAGCCTCTGGCAAATGAAGCACCTCGGGGGATTAATCATTCTCTGTGGCTTTCTTTCTATGAGCCCAATTTGGAGGTTCTTATCTCTTTTGATTATTTCTTCCGCCACATATGGCGGTAGTTTGACTATTGCAGTAAATTTGTTCGCGTTGAATTTGTCTGGGAACAGGGAGGTTTTGATCTCGTCTGCCTCGATCTTCCTTTGGGCTGCTCCTTCTATTGCATCTTTAATTTCGTCTGTGTCTGTTAGGCAGTTTAGATTCCTTATTATAATACTGGTTATCGGTTTGTTTTACTTCTTGGCCCTCTCCCAGGATCTCAGCGATTTTAGTCTGGCATTCCTTGGCTCCATTGGGTTTTTTTTTTCACTATTCCCATCAGGATTGAGTTGGCCGGGCTCTTCTTGATCGAGATTATCTTCACCCCAAGTTGTTCTGTTTTTAGTTCTTTTTTCATTTTCTTTACAAGCTTTTCGTAGTCGTTTTCCTGGAGTTTTATTTCGATTGTGGTCTTTCTTTCTTGTGTTACTTGTGTAGGTTTTGTTAGTGGCTTGTTGCCTCTCTTTATGGCGGAGGCGAAGGTGTTCTGTGCTTTTTTCGTGTATATGTTAATTTTCGTTTCAGTTCCGTGGGTCAGGTATTCGGCCATTTTTCTGATTTTGTCTGTGGTTGTTGCCTCGTGTGCTATCAGTACTATGCCCTTTTTGTCGGTGGTTAAGTTTCCGCAGTACTGAATGGTTTTCTTTATGTTTTGGAAAATTTTTTCTTCTTCTTCTATTGTTTCGTTAGGTTGTTTTGTGTCGATTCCTACTATGATGAGAATTCTTCCAATGTTTATATTGCTTTCCTCATCTTCGATGTTGACGTTTTTAGTGATTTTTATTATTTTGCCTTCCTCCAGCTTCCTTTCTTTCAGAGCGCTTTCAATTTGGGGATTTTCCTCGGTGAAGGTTTTAATTATACCATTTGTTGAAATTCCTTCTTTGTCGCTTTGTACGGCTATGATTTGCTCTTCTGGGTTTTTTTAGTGGGTTTCCAATCTTTGCCTCTGTGTTTTGGAAAATGGTTTCATCCCAGCTGCTTTCTATGATTTCTTTCATGCTTTCTAGGGTTTTCTTTTCTTCTTTGAGCTTGGCGATTATCTTCCTTTTTTCTCTTGTTTCTTCGGTCTCTTCTGGCTCTGTTTGAATTGCCATTTCTTTCGTTCGTGTTTGTTTCTTTTTTTCATTTTGTGTGCTATCCGTCATGATGTTTGCATCAATTATTCGCTGGTAGTTGATTTCAGAGTGGAGTCTTTCTACCTTTCTTGCGGTATGTTTTGCTGACTGGATGGCTTCTTTCATTTCGCGTGCTGTGTTTTGAGCGATGAGTTTCTCTAGCTTCGTTGTTTTGTTAATTAGTTCTACAATTGTCATGTCCAATTGACTTGTTGCGACCGTTGTTTTTTTGCGATATATGGGGCTGTTATCTTCATCCCGTCCTCTTTTTGCTGCTCCACCTCTGCTTGGTCCGGGTTTGTGATCACCCGTCTCGGTGTCGGTGTTGGTTCCTTCGTGCACTATGTTTCTTAGGGTCCTGTCTTCTTCTTTTCTTCTTGATATCGGGGTGTCGTCCACTATTTCTATCACCTCCGTTCTGGTTGGTGTCTTATTGCCTTCATTTGGCTGGCTCTCTGTTTTCTTTTTGATCTGCTTTAGATAATCCTCGGCTGACGAGACGAGTCCCATCAGCAGATCCTTACATCTTTCTTCTGTCTCAAAATCATCTTCCCCTGAATCTTGTTTTGTTTGGTTCATGCCCGTTGACCTATCAAGTGTCTTGTTTGGTTCAAAGGTGTTATCATAATTCGTAGTTGTTTCTGCTGCAGGCTCTGAGTGTTGTCTTTCCATTTGTGGCGTTCTCCTTATCTTCCTATTCGATTTGAAGGGATCGACCCCCTCCTCCATCTTTGTTTTAGGTCGGGCTTTGCGCTATTGTTGTGATTCCTATTCCCGGGGGTCAGATAGGACACGAAACAAACGCACGGGCGCAACCGTGTAAGAAGAATATTTTTCGAACTCGAAATTTTTCTAAGTTCAGAAAAGTCAAAAATTTTTCAAAGTCCACTCTTATAAATTATAAAAATTTTTAAAAATAAAATACTTGTGTCCAGGGGTTGGGAGTGTCCAGCAGGGTCGCTTCGCACTATTGGGGGATTTTTATACACTGTGGTTTACGAGATGTTGGCAGATTAATTTCCGTCCAGCATGGCACAATTAACAAATTCACAAAGAAAACTTTTTTATTATTGGCACGATTTTCACGAAACTTTCACACAACACGTATATGATCGTTTGCTATGTTCTGGCAACGAGAAAAACACTTTTCACAATACTTTTCCCACAACTTTGGACTTAGTCGCCGGGAGCGATGTTCACCGTGTCTGCACTGGTTTGTATCCTCAACGTGACTCAACCCAACCCAACCCAACCCAACCCAACCCAACCCAACCCAACCCAACCCAACCCAACCCAACCCAACCCAACCCAACCCAACCCAACCCAACCCAACCCAACCCAACCCAACCCAACCCAACCCAACCCAACCCAACCCAGCTCAGCTCAGCTCAGCCCAGCACAGCCCAACCCAATCCAACCCAAACCAACCCTACCCCACATTCGGTAAGCGCAACATAAACAGATTGAAGCTAACTAAAAATGTCCGTGTAGTGAGCACCAACATCCGCGGACTGGCGGTATACCTGGGACCGTCGCACGTAGGCAAATTGTGCCGATCCAGGCGGTCAACGGTCGAATTCAAAGAGTAATCGTAATTATCAAAAAAATACGGATAAGAGCAGGTAGATAATTCTCGGAACAACAGGTAACAACCCTTTTTCCTATCAATCGCCATGTAAGCATGCAAAACTAATCTGAATCCGATCGCGTTTCGGAGTGCACATTACAGTTTTGAGCGTTCCTTGTGTGAGTGACGTTTACAACGCAAATAAAGTAAATTTGAGTTTCTGTGCCTGTTATTAAAGTGAGGATGATGAATTCCGATAATACAGGTAAGAATCAATTGAGATTGCAAAATTTTGCACGCTGCAGCGCTTTTAACGTATATTTCAACGGATTCAAAACTTGCGTGTATCCGAAACAGAAACATTCGCAATTTATTCGGTTGAAAGCGGTTTCGTTGTACTTCCGCGCCCGATCGCGCTACAATATTCTTTCGAATATCAAAAGAAAAACTATGAACCTTGGTATGTAGGTATTTAGATTTCGTGAATATCGTCAATTGTATCTGCAAGCTGAATACAGTACTGCTACTGGTTACCGCTCTCCGCCAGGTCAGCACGCAACGCAACGCACCCGATCCGATTCCGGAAGGTACAAGTTATTACACGAGATGACAGACGTCCAAGCGCAACAGCAGACGGCGGCCGCGTCGCCGACCAAGAAAGCGGCCCCGCGTCCAAGAAAGCGGCGAAGAACCCTCCATCGAAGCCGACGCATCCGCCGACCTCCGACATGGTGAACGGCGCGATCAAGAGTCTGAAAATGCACGGCGGTTCGTCCCTGCAGGTGATCAAGAAGTACGTCGCCGCCAACTATAGTCGACGTCAGTACGGTGCACGCAACGCGTTTTCTGCAATATTAGGACGTAAACAAGCCGCACAATTTTATATTATGATCGCAAATTGTGTTTATAATATATTGCAATAATAATAATAACAACAATCCCACCCAACCCAACCCAACAGAACCCAACCCAACCCAACCCAATGCGTTTTCTGCAATATTAGGACGAAGACAAGCCGCACAATTTTATATTAAGAGCGCAAATTGTGTTCATAATATATTGCAATAATAATAAAAATCCCATCCCAACCCAACCCAACCCAGGCCAACCCAACCCAAACCCACCCCACATTCGGTAAGCGCAACATAAACAGATTGAAGCTAACTAATAATATCCGTGTAGTGAGCACCAACATCCGCGGACTTGCGGTATACCTGGGACAGTCGCACGTAGGCAAATTGTGCCGATCCAGGCGATCAACGGTCAAATTCAAAGAGTAATCGTAATTATCAAAAAAATACGGATAAGAGCAGGTAGATAGTTCTCGGCACAACAGGTAACAACCCTTTTTCCTAACAATCGCGATGTAAGCTTGCAAAACTAATCTGAATCTGATGGCGCTTCGGAGTGCACGTTACAGTTTTGAGCGGTCCTTGTGTGAGTGACGCTTACAACGCAAATAAGGTAAATTTGAGTTTCTGTGTCTGTTGTTAAAGTGAGGATGATGAATTCCGATAATACAAGTAAGAATCAATTGAGATTGCAAAATTTTGCACGCTGCAGCGTTTTTAACGTATATTTCAACGGATTCAAAACTTGCGTGTTTCCGAAACAGAAACATTCGCAATTTATTCGGTTGAAAGCGGTTTCGTTGTACTTCCGCGCCCGATCGCGCTACAATTTTCTTTCGGATATGAAAAGAAAAACTATGAACCTTTGAATGTAGGTATTTAGATTTCGTGAATATCGTCAATTGCATCTGCAAGCTGAATCCAGTACTGCGACTTAGAAACGCGTATAACTCCTATAGTTACCGCTCTCCGCCAGGTCAGCACGCAACGCAACGCACCCGATCCGATTCCGGAAAGTACAAGTTATTACACGAGATGACCGACGTCCAAGCGCAACAGCAGACGGCGACCGCGTCCCCGGCCAAGAAAGCGGCCCCGCGTCCAAGAAAGCGGCGAAAAACCCTCAATCGAAGTCGACGCCTCCGCCGACCTCCGACATGGTGAACGGCGCGATCAAGAGTCTGAAAGAGCGCGGCGGTTTGTCCCTCCAGGTGATCAAGAAGTACGTCGCCGCCAACTATAGTCGACGTCAGTACGTTGCACAGAACGCGTTTTCTGCAATATCAGGACGTAAACAAGCCGCACAATTTTATATTAAGATCGCAATTTGTGTTTATAATATATTGCAATAATAATAGTAATAACAATCCCACCCAACCCAACACAAAAAACCAACCCAACCCAAACCCAACGCATTTTCTGCAATATTAGGACGTAAACAACCCAAACCAACCCCACCCCACATTCGGTAAGCGCGATATAAACAGATTGAAGCTAACTAAAAATGTCCGTGTCGTGAGCACCAACATCCGCGGACTTGCGGTATACCTGGGACCGTCGCACGTAGGCAAATTGTGCCGATCCAGGCGGTCAACGGTCGAATTCAAAGAGTAATCGTAATTATCAAAAAAAAATACGGATAAGAGCAGGTAGATAGTTCTCGGAACAACAGGTAACAACCCTTTTTCCTATCAATCGCCATGTAAGCATGCAAAACTAATCTGAATCCGATCGCGTTTCGGAGTGCACATTACAGTTTTGAGCGTTCCTTGTGTGAGTGACGTTTACAACGTAAATAAAGTAAATTTGAGTTTATGTGTCTGTTATTAAAGTGAGGATGATGAATTCCGATAATACAGGTAAGAATCAATTGAGATTGCAAAATTTTGCACGTATATTTCAACGGATTCAAAACTTGCGTGTATCCGAAACAGAAACATTCGCAATTTATTCGGTTGAAAGCGGTTTCGTTGTACTTCCGCGCCCGATCGCGCTACAATATTATTTCGAATATCAAAAGAAAAACTATGAACCTTGGTATGTAGGTATTTAGATTTCGTGAATATCGTCAATTGTATCTGCAAGCTGAATACAGTACTGCTACTAGTTACCGCTCTCCGCCAGGTCAGCACGCAACGCAACGCACCCGATCCGATTCCGGAAGGTACAAGTTATTACACGAGATGACAGACGTCCAAGCGCAACCGCAGACGGCGGCCGCGTCGCCGGTCAAGAAAGCGGCCCCGCGTCCAAGAAAGCGGCGAAGAACCCTCCATCGAAGCCGACGCATCCGCCGACCTCCGACATGGTGAACGGCGCGATCAAGAGTCTGAAAAAGCGCGGCGGTTCGTCCCTGCAGGTGATCAAGAAGTACGTCGCCGCCAACTATAGTCGACGTCAGTACGGTGCACGCAACGCGTTTTCTGCAATATTAGGACGTAAACAAGCCGCACAATTTTATATTATGATCGCAAATTGTGTTTATAGTATATTGCAATAATAATAATAACAACAATCCAACCCAACAGAACCCAACCCAACCCAACCCAACGCGTTTTCTGCAATATTAGGACGTAAACAAGCCGCACAATTTTATATTAAGAGCGCAAATTGTGTTCATAATATATTGCAATAATAATAAAAATCCCATCCCAACCCAACCCAGCCCAACCCAACCCAAACCCACCCCACATTCGGTAAGCGCAACATAAACAGATTGAAGCTAACTAATAATATCCGTCTAGTGAGCACCAACACCCGCGGACTTGCGGTATACCTGGGACCGTCGCACATAGGCAAATTGTGCCGATCCAGGCGGTCAACGGTCAAATTCAAAGAGTAATCGTAATTATCAAAAAAATACGGATAAGAGCAGGTAGATAGTTCTCGGCACAACAGGTAACAACCCTTTTTCCTAACAATCGCGATGTAAGCTTGCAAAACCAATCTGAATCTGATGGCGTTTCGGAGTGCACGTTACAGTTTTGAGCGGGCCTTATGTGAGTGACGCTTACAACGCAAATAAGGTAAATTTGAGTTTCTGTGTCTGTTATTAAAGTGAGGATGATGAATTCCGATAACACAAGTAAGAATCAATTGAGATTGCAAAATTTTGCACGCTGCAGCGTTTTTAACGTATATTTCAACGCATTCAAAACTTGCGTGTTTCCGAAACACAAACATCCACAATTTATTCGGTTGAAAGCGGTTTCGTTGTACTTCCGCGCCCGATCGCGCTACAATATTCTTTCGAAAATGAAAAGAATAACTATGAACCTTTGTATGTAGGATTTCGTGAATATTGTCAATTGCATCTGCAAGCTGAATCCAGTACTGAGACTTAGAAATGCGTATAACTCATACAGTTACCGCTCTCCGCCAGGTCAGCACGCAACGCAACGCACCCGATCCGAATCCGGAAAGTACAAGTTATTACACGAGATGACCGACGTCCAAGCGCAACAGCAGGCGGCGGCCGCGTCCCCGACCAAGAAAGCGGCCCCGCGTCCAAGAAGGCAGCGAAGAACCCTCGATCGAAGCCGACGCATCCGCCGACCTCCGATATGGTGGTTTCCTAATATATTGCAATAATAATAATAATAATCCCATCCCCACCCAACCAAATCCAACCCAACCCAACCCCACCCAACCCAACCCAACCCAACCCTACCTAACCCAACCCAACCCTACCTAACCCAACCCAACCCAACCCAACCCAACCCAACCCAACCCAACCCAACCCAACCCAACCCAACCCAATCCAACCCAACCCAACCCAACCCAACCCAACCCAACCCAATCCAATCCAACCCAACCCAACCCAACCCAACCCAACCCAACCCCACCCACATTCGGTAAGCGCAACATAAACAGATTGAAGCTAACTAAAAATATCCGTGTAGCGAGCACCAACATCCGCGGACTTGCGGTATACCTGGGACCGTCGCACGTAGGCAAATTGTGCCGATCCAGGCGGTCAACGGTCGAATTCAAAGAGTAATCGTAATTATCAAAAAAATACGGATATGAGCAGGTAGATAGTTTTCAGAACAACAGGTAACAACCCTTTTTCCTATCAATCGCAATGTAAGCTTGCAAAAGTAATCTGAATCTGATCGGGTTTCGGAGTGAACGTTACAGTTTTGAGCGTTCCGTGTGTGAGTGACGTTTCCAACGGAAATAAAATAAATTTGAGCTTCTATGTCTGTTATTAAAGTGAGGATGATGAATTCCAATAATGCAGGTAAGAATCAATTGAGATTGCAAAATTTGCATGCTGCAGCGTTTTTAACGTATTGGAACGGATTGGAAACTTGCGTGTTTCCGAAACAGAAACATTCGCAATTTATTCTGTTGAAAGCGGCTTCGTTGTACTTCCGCGCCCGACCGCGCTACAATTTTTTTTCGAGTATGAAAAGAAATACTATGAACCTTTGTATGTAGGTATTTAGATTTCGTGAATATCGTCAATTGCATCTGCAAGCTGAATCCAGTACTGCGACTTAGAAATTCGTATAACTCATATAGTTACCGCTCTCCGCCAGGCCAGCACGCAACGCAACGCACCCGATCCGATTCCGGAAAGTACAAGTTACTACACGAGATGACCGACGTCCAAGCGCAACGGCAGGCGGCGGCCGCGTCCCCGGCCAAGAAAGCGGCCCCGCGTCCTAGAAGGCGGCGAAGAACCCTCGATCGAAGCCGACGCATCCGCCGACCTCCGACATGGTGAACGGCGCGATCAAGGGTCTGGAAGAGCGCGGCGGTTCGTCCCTGCAGGTGATCAAGAAGTACGTCGCCGCCAACTGCAGTCGACGTCAGTACGTTCCATAGAACGCGTTTTCTGCAATATCAGGACGTCAACAAGCCGCATAATTAACATCAACATCAAGCAACAATTAACATATTAACATCGCAAATTGTGTTTATAATATATTGCAATAATAATAATAATAATAACAATCCTACCCAACCCAATGCAACCCAACCCAATCGAACCCAACACAACAGAACCCAACCCAACCCAACCCAACACGTTTTCTGCAATATTAGGACGTAAACAAGTCGCACAATTATATATTAAGAGCGCAAATTGTTTTCATAATATATTGCAATAATAAAAATAATCCCATCCCAACCCAACCCAACCCCACCCCACATTCGGTAAGCGCAACATAAACAGATCGAAGCTGACGAAAAATATCCAACCCAACCCAACCCAACCCATCCCAACTCAACCCAACCCAACCCAACCCAACCCAACCCAACCCAACCCAACCCAACCCAACCCAACCCAACCCAACCCAACCCTACCTAACCCAACCCAACCCAAACCAACCCCACCCCACCCCACCCCACCCCACCCCACCCCACCCCACCCCACCCCACCCCACCCAACCCAACCCAACCCAACCCAACCCAACCCAACCCAACCCAACCCAACCCCACCCCACATTCGGTAAGCGCAACATAAACAGATTGAAGCTAACTAAAAATATCCGTGTAGTGAGCACCAACATCCGCGGACTTGCGGTATACCTGGGACCGTCGCACGTAGGCAAATTGTGCCGCTCCAGGCGGTCAACGGTCGAATTCAAAGAGTAATCGTAATTATCAAAAAAATACGGATATGAGCAGGTAGATAGTTTTCAGAACAACAGGTAACAACCCTTTTTCCTATCAATCGCAATGTAAGCTTGCAAAAGTAATCTGAATCTGATCGGGTTTCGGAGTGAACGTTACAGTTTTGAGCGTTCCGTGTGTGAGTGACGTTTCCAACGGAAATAAAACAAATTTGAGCTTCTATGTCTGTTATTAAAGTGAGGATGATGAATTCCAATAATGCAGGTAAGAATCAATTGAGATTGCAAAATTTGCATGCTGCAGCGTTTTTAACGTATTGGAACGGATTGGAAACTTGCGTGTTTCCGAAACAGAAACATTCGCAATTTATTCTGTTGAAAGCGGCTTCGTTGTACTTCCGCGCCCGACCGCGCTACAATTTTTTTTCGAGTATGAAAAGAAATACTATGAACCTTTGTATGTAGGTATTTAGATTTCGTGAATATCGTCAATTGCATCTGCAAGCTGAATCCAGTACTGCGACTTAGAAATTCGTATAACTCATATAGTTACCGCTCTCCGCCAGGCCAGCACGCAACGCAACGCACCCGATCCGATTCCGGAAAGTACAAGTTACTACACGAGATGACCGACGTCCAAGCGCAACGGCAGGCGGCGGCCGCGTCCCCGGCCAAGAAAGCGGCCCCGCGTCCTAGAAGGTGGCGAAGAACCCTCGATCGAAGCCGACGCATCCGCCGACCTCCGACATGGTGAACGGCGCGATCAAGGGTCTGGAAGAGCGCGGCGGTTCGTCCCTGCAGGTGATCAAGAAGTACGTCGCCGCCAACTGCAGTCGACGTCAGTACGTTCCATAGAACGCGTTTTCTGCAATATCAGGACGTCAACAAGCCGCACAATTAACATCAACATCAAGCAACAATTAACATATTAACATCGCAAATTGTGTTTATAATATATTGCAATAATAATAATAATAATAATAACAATCCTACCCAACCCAATGCAACCCAACCCAATCCAACCCAACACAACAGAACCCAACCCAACCCAACCCAACCCAACACTTTTTCTGCAATATTAGGACGTAAACAAGTCGCACAATTATATATTAAGAGCGCAAATTGTTTTCATAATATATTGCAATAATAAAAATAATCCCATCCCAACCCAACCCAACCCAACCCCACCCCACATTCGGTAAGCGCAACATAAACAGATTGAAGCTGACGAAAAATATCCAACCCAACCCAACCCATCCCAACCCAACCAAACCAAACCCAACCCAACCCAACCCAACCCAACCCAACCCAACCCAACCCAACCCAACCCAACCCAACCCAACCCAACTCAACCCAACCCAACCCAACCCAACCCAACCCAACCCAACCCAACCCCACCCCACATTCGGTAAGCGCAACATAAACAGATTGAAGCTAACTAAAAATATCCGTGTAGTGAGCACCAACATCCGCGGACTGGCGGTATACCTGGGACCGTCGCACGTAGGCAAATTGTGCCGATCCAGGCGGTCAACGGTCGAATTCAAAGAGTAATCGTAATTATCAAAAAAATCCGGATATGAGCAGGTAGATAGTTCTCAGAACAACAGGTAACAACCCTTTTTCCTATCAATCGCAATGTAAGCTTGCAAAAGTAATCTGAATCTGACCGGGTTTCGGAGTGAACTATACAGTTTTGAGCGTTCCGTGTGTGAATATCGTCAATTGCATCTGCAAGCTGAATCCAGTACCGCGACTTAGAAATTCGTATAACTCATATAATTACCGCTCTCCGCCAGGGCAGCACGCAACGCAACGCACCCGATCCGATTCCGGAAAGTACAAGTTACTACACGAGATGACCGACGTCCAAGCGCAACAGCAGACGGCGACCGCGTCCCCGTCCAAGAAAGCGGCGAAAACCCCTCAATCGAAGTCGACGCATCCGCCGGCCTCCGACATGGTGAACGGCGCGATCAAGAGTCTGAAAGAGCGCGGCGGTTGGTCCCTGCAGGTGATGAAGAAATACGTCGCCGCCAACTACAGTCGACGTCAGTACGTTGCACGCAACGCGTTTTCTGCAATATTAGGACGTAAACAAGCTGCACAATTTTATATTAAGATCGCAAATTGTGTTCATAATATATTGCAATAATAATAACAATAATAATCCCACCCAACCCAACACAACATAACCCAACCCAACCCAACCCAACCCAACCCAACCCAACCCAACCCAACCCAACCCAACCCAAACCCAACCCAACCCAGCGCGTTTTCTGCAATATTAGGACGTAAACAAGCCGCAGAATTTTACATTAAGAGCGCAAATTGTGTTTATAATATATTGCAATAATAATAATAATCCCATCCCAACCAAACCCAACCCAACCACACCCCACATTCGGTAAGCGCAACATAAACAGATTGAAGCTAACTAAAAATATCCGTGTAGTGAGCACCAACATCCGCGGTCTTGCGGTATACCTGAGACCGTCGCACATAGGCAAATTGTGCCGATCCAGGCGGTCAACGGTCGAATTCAAAGAGTAATCGTAATTATCAAAAAATACGGATAAGAGCAGGTAGATAGTTCTCAGAACAACAGGTAACAACCCTTTTTCCTATCAATCGCAATGTAAGCTTGCAAAAGTAATCTGAATCTGATCGCGTTTCGGAGTGAACGTTACAGTTTTGAGCGTTCCGTGTGTGAGTGACGTTTCCAACGGAAATAAAATAAATTTGAGCTTCTGTGTCTGTTATTAAAGTGAGGATGATGAATTCCAATAATACAGGTAAGAATCAATTGAGATTGCAAAATTTGCACGCTGCAGCGTTTTTAACGTATATTTCAACGGATTGGAAACTTGCGTGTTTCCAAAACAGAAACATTCGCAATTTTTTCTGTTGAAAGCGGCTTCGTTGTACTTCTGCGCCCGACCGCGCTACAATTTTCTTTCGAGTATGAAAAGAAACTCTATGAAGCTTTGTATGTAGGTATTTAGATTTCGTGAATATCGTCAATTTCATCTGCAAGCTGAATCCACTACTGCGACTTAGAAATTCGTATAACTCATATAGTTACCGCTCTCCGCCAGGCCAGCACGCAACGCAACGCACCCGATCCGATTCCGGAAAGTACAAGTTACTACACGAGATGACCGACGTCCAAGCGCAACAGCTGGCGGCGGCCGCGTCCCCGGCCAAGAAAGCGGCCCCGCGTCCTAGAAGGCGGCGAAGAACCCTCGATCGAAGCCGACGCATAACAACATAACAACAGAACCCAACCCAACCCAAACCCAACGCGTTTTCTGCAATATTAGGACGTAAACAAGCCAAACAATTTTATATTATGATCGCAAATTGTGTTCATAATATATTGCAATAATAATAATAATAATAACACCCAACCCAACCCAACCCAGCCCAGCCCAGCCCAGCCCAGCCCAGCCCAGCCCAGCCCAGCCCAGCCCAGCCCAGCCCAGCCCAGCCCAGCCCAGCCCAGCCCAGCCCAGCCCAGCCCAGCCCAGCCCAGCCCAGCCCAGCCCAGCCCAGCCCAGCCCAGCCCAGCCCAGCCCAGCCCAGCCCAGCCCAGCCCAGCCCAGCCCAGCCCAGCCCAGCCCAGCCCAGCCCAGCCCAGCCCAGCCCAGCCCAGCCCAGCCCAGCCCAGCCCAGCCCAGCCCAGCCCAGCCCAGCCCAGCCCAGCCCAGCCCAGCCCAGCCCAGCCCAGCCCAGCCCAGCCCAGCCCAGCCCAGCCCAGCCCAGCCCAGCCCAGCCCAGCCCAGCCCAGCCCAGCCCAGCCCAGCCCAGCCCAGCCCAGCCCAGCCCAGCCCAGCCCAGCCCAGCCCAGCCCAGCCCAGCCCAGCCCAGCCCAGCCCAGCCCAGCCCAGCCCAGCCCAGCCCAGCCCAGCCCAGCCCAGCCCAGCCCAGCCCAGCCCAGCCCAGCCCAGCCCAGCCCAGCCCAGCCCAGCCCAGCCCAGCCCAGCCCAGCCCAGCCCAGCCCAGCCCAGCCCAGCCCAGCCCAGCCCAGCCCAGCCCAGCCCAGCCCAGCCCAGCCCAGCCCAGCCCAGCCCAGCCCAGCCCAGCCCAGCCCAGCCCAGCCCAGCCCAGCCCAGCCCAGCCCAGCCCAGCCCAGCCCAGCCCAGCCCAGCCCAGCCCAGCCCAGCCCAGCCCAGCCCAGCCCAGCCCAGCCCAGCCCAGCCCAGCCCAGCCCAGCCCAGCCCAGCCCAGCCCAGCCCAGCCCAGCCCAGCCCAGCCCAGCCCAGCCCAGCCCAGCCCAGCCCAGCCCAGCCCAGCCCAGCCCAGCCCAGCCCAGCCCAGCCCAGCCCAGCCCAGCCCAGCCCAGCCCAGCCCAGCCCAGCCCAGCCCAGCCCAGCCCAGCCCAGCCCAGCCCAGCCCAGCCCAGCCCAGCCCAGCCCAGCCCAGCCCAGCCCAGCCCAGCCCAGCCCAGCCCAGCCCAGCCCAGCCCAGCCCAGCCCAGCCCAGCCCAGCCCAGCCCAGCCCAGCCCAGCCCAGCCCAGCCCAGCCCAGCCCAGCCCAGCCCAGCCCAGCCCAGCCCAGCCCAGCCCAGCCCAGCCCAGCCCAGCCCAGCCCAGCCCAGCCCAGCCCAGCCCAGCCCAGCCCAGCCCAGCCCAGCCCAGCCCAGCCCAGCCCAGCCCAGCCCAGCCCAGCCCAGCCCAGCCCAGCCCAGCCCAGCCCAGCCCAGCCCAGCCCAGCCCAGCCCAGCCCAGCCCAGCCCAGCCCAGCCCAGCCCAGCCCAGCCCAGCCCAGCCCAGCCCAGCCCAGCCCAGCCCAGCCCAGCCCAGCCCAGCCCAGCCCAGCCCAGCCCAGCCCAGCCCAGCCCAGCCCAGCCCAGCCCAGCCCAGCCCAGCCCAGCCCAGCCCAGCCCAGCCCAGCCCAGCCCAACCCAATCCAATCCAAACCAACCCCACCCCACATTCGGTAAGCGCAATATAAACAGATTGAAGCTAACTAAAAATGTCCGTGTAGTGAGCACCAACATCCGCGGACTTGTGGTATACCTGGGACCGTCGCACGTAGGCAAATTGTGCCGATCCAGGCGGTCAACGGTCGAATTCAAAGAGTAATCGTAATTATCAAAAAAATACGGATAAGAGCAGGTAGATAGTTCTCGGAACAACAGGTAACAACCCTTTTTCCTATCAATCGCCATGTAGCATGCAAAACTAATCTGAATCCTAATCTGAATCCGATCGCGTTTCGGAGTGCACATTACAGTTTTACAGTTCCTTGTGTGAGTGACGTTTACAACGCAAATAAAGTAAATTTGAGTTTCTGTGTCTGTTATTATAGTGAGGATGATTAATTCCGATAATACAGGTAAGAATCAATTGAGATTGCAAAATTTGCACGCTGCAGCGTTTTTAACGTATATTTCAACAGATTGAAGCTAACTAAAAATATCCGTGTAGTGAGCACCAACATCCGCGGTCTTGCGGTATACCTGAGACCGTCGCACGTAGGCAAATTGTGCCGATCCAGGCGGTCAACGGTCGAATTCAAAGAGTAATCGTAATTATCAAAAAAATACGGATAAGAGCAGGTAGATAGTTCTCGGAACAACAGGTAACAACCCTTTTTCCTATCAATCGCCATGTAGCATGCAAAACTAATCTGAATCCTAATCTGAATCCGATCGCGTTTCGGAGTGCACATTACAGTTTTACAGTTCCTTGTGTGAGTGACGTTTACAACGCAAATAAAGTAAATTTGAGTTTCTGTGTCTGTTATTATAGTGAGGATGATTAATTCCGATAATACAGGTAAGAATCAATTGAGATTGCAAAATTTTGCACGCTGCAGCGCTTTTAACGTATATTTCAACGGATTCAAAACTTGCGTGTATCCGAAACAGCAACATTCGCAATTTATTCGGTTGAAAGCGGTTTCGTTGTACTTCCGCGCCCGATCGCGCTACAATATTATTTCGAATATCAAAAGAAAAACTATGAACCTTGGTATGTAGGTATTTAGATTTCGTGAATATCGTCAATTGTATCTGCAAGCTGAATACAGTACTGCTACTTAGAAACGCGTATAACTCATATAGTTACCGCTCTCCGCCAGGTCAGCACGCAACGCAACGCACCCGATCCGATTCCGGAAGGTACAAGTTATTACACGAGATGACAGACGTCCAAGCGCAACAGCAGACGGCGGCCTCGTCGCCGGCCAAGAAAGCGGCCCCGCGTCCAAGAAAGCGGCGAAAAACCCTCCATCGAAGCCGACGCATCCGCCGACCTCCGACATGGTGAACGGCGCGATCAAGAGTCTGAAAAAGCGCGGCGGTTCGTCCCTGCAGGTGATCAAGAAGTACGTCGCCGCCAACTATAGTCGACGCCAGTACGGTGCACGCAACGCGTTTTCTGCAATATTAGGACGTAAACAAGCCGCACAATTTTATATTATGATCGCAAATTGTGTTTATAGTATATTGCAATAATAATAATAACAACAATCCAACCCAACAGAACCCAACCCAACCCAACCCAACCCAACGCGTTTTCTGCAATATTAGGACGTAAACAAGCCGCACAATTTTATATTAAGAGCGCAAATTGTGTTCATAATATATTGCAATAATAATAAAAATCCCATCCCAACCCAACCCAGCCCAACCCAACCCAAACCCACCCCACATTCGGTAAGCGCAACATAAACAGATTGAAGCTAACTAATAATATCCGTGTAGTGAGCACCAACATCCGCGGACTTGCGGTATACCTGGGACCGTCGCACATAGGCAAATTGTGCCGATCCAGGCGGTCAACGGTCAAATTCAAAGAGTAATCGTAATTATCAAAAAAAAAAAAAAAAAACGGATAAGAGCAGGTAGATAGTTCTCGGCACAACAGGTAACAACCCTTTTTCCTAACAATCGCGATGTAAGCTTGCAAAACCAATCTGAATCTGATGGCGTTTCGGAGTGCACGTTACAGTTTTGAGCGGTCCTTATGTGAGTGACGCTTACAACGCAAATAAGGTAAATTTGAGTTTCTGTGTCTGTTATTAAAGTGAGGATGATGAATTCCAATAATGCAGGTAAGAATCAATTGAGATTGCAAAATTTGCATGCTGCAGCGTTTTTAACGTATTGGAACGGATTGGAAACTTGCGTGTTTCCGAAACAGAAACATTCGCAATTTATTCTGTTGAAAGCGGCTTCGTTGTACTTCCGCGCCCGACCGCGCTACAATTTTTTTTCGAGTATGAAAAGAAATACTATGAACCTTTGTATGTAGGTATTTAGATTTCGTGAATATCGTCAATTGCATCTGCAAGCTGAATCCAGTACTGCGACTTAGAAATTCGTATAACTCATATAGTTACCGCTCTCCGCCAGGCCAGCACGCAACGCAACGCACCCGATCCGATTCCGGAAAGTACAAGTTACTACACGAGATGACCGACGTCCAAGCGCAACGGCAGGCGGCGGCCGCGTCCCCGGCCAAGAAAGCGGCCCCGCGTCCTAGAAGGCGGCGAAGAACCCTCGATCGAAGCCGACGCATCCGCCGACCTCCGACATGGTGAACGGCGCGATCAAGGGTCTGGAAGAGCGCGGCGGTTCGTCCCTGCAGGTGATCAAGAAGTACGTCGCCGCCAACTGCAGTCGACGTCAGTACGTTCCATAGAACGCGTTTTCTGCAATATCAGGACGTCAACAAGCCGCATAATTAACATCAACATCAAGCAACAATTAACATATTAACATCGCAAATTGTGTTTATAATATATTGCAATAATAATAATAATAATAACAATCCTACCCAACCCAATGCAACCCAACCCAATCGAACCCAACACAACAGAACCCAACCCAACCCAACCCAACACGTTTTCTGCAATATTAGGACGTAAACAAGTCGCACAATTATATATTAAGAGCGCAAATTGTTTTCATAATATATTGCAATAATAAAAATAATCCCATCCCAACCCAACCCAACCCCACCCCACATTCGGTAAGCGCAACATAAACAGATCGAAGCTGACGAAAAATATCCAACCCAACCCAACCCAACCCATCCCAACTCAACCCAACCCAACCCAACCCAACCCAACCCAACCCAACCCAACCCAACCCAACCCAACCCAACCCAACCCAACCCAACCCAACCCAACCCAACCCACCCCAACCCAACCCAACCCAAACCAACCCCACCCCACCCCACCCCACCCCACCCCACCCCACCCCACCCCACCCCACCCCACCCCACCCAACCCAACCCAACCCAACCCAACCCAACCCAACCCCACCCCACATTCGGTAAGCGCAACATAAACAGATTGAAGCTAACTAAAAATATCCGTGTAGTGAGCACCAACATCCGCGGACTTGCGGTATACCTGGGACCGTCGCACGTAGGCAAATTGTGCCGCTCCAGGCGGTCAACGGTCGAATTCAAAGAGTAATCGTAATTATCAAAAAAATACGGATATGAGCAGGTAGATAGTTTTCAGAACAACAGGTAACAACCCTTTTTCCTATCAATCGCAATGTAAGCTTGCAAAAGTAATCTGAATCTGATCGGGTTTCGGAGTGAACGTTACAGTTTTGAGCGTTCCGTGTGTGAGTGACGTTTCCAACGGAAATAAAACAAATTTGAGCTTCTATGTCTGTTATTAAAGTGAGGATGATGAATTCCAATAATGCAGGTAAGAATCAATTGAGATTGCAAAATTTGCATGCTGCAGCGTTTTTAACGTATTGGAACGGATTGGAAACTTGCGTGTTTCCGAAACAGAAACATTCGCAATTTATTCTGTTGAAAGCGGCTTCGTTGTACTTCCGCGCCCGACCGCGCTACAATTTTTTTTCGAGTATGAAAAGAAATACTATGAACCTTTGTATGTAGGTATTTAGATTTCGTGAATATCGTCAATTGCATCTGCAAGCTGAATCCAGTACTGCGACTTAGAAATTCGTATAACTCATATAGTTACCGCTCTCCGCCAGGCCAGCACGCAACGCAACGCACCCGATCCGATTCCGGAAAGTACAAGTTACTACACGAGATGACCGACGTCCAAGCGCAACGGCAGGCGGCGGCCGCGTCCCCGGCCAAGAAAGCGGCCCCGCGTCCTAGAAGGTGGCGAAGAACCCTCGATCGAAGCCGACGCATCCGCCGACCTCCGACATGGTGAACGGCGCGATCAAGGGTCTGGAAGAGCGCGGCGGTTCGTCCCTGCAGGTGATCAAGAAGTACGTCGCCGCCAACTGCAGTCGACGTCAGTACGTTCCATAGAACGCGTTTTCTGCAATATCAGGACGTCAACAAGCCGCACAATTAACATCAACATCAAGCAACAATTAACATATTAACATCGCAAATTGTGTTTATAATATATTGCAATAATAATAATAATAATAATAACAATCCTACCCAACCCAATGCAACCCAACCCAATCCAACCCAACACAACAGAACCCAACCCAACCCAACCCAACCCAACACGTTTTCTGCAATATTAGGACGTAAACAAGTCGCACAATTATATATTAAGAGCGCAAATTGTTTTCATAATATATTGCAATAATAAAAATAATCCCATCCCAACCCAACCCAACCCAACCCCACCCCACATTCGGTAAGCGCAACATAAACAGATTGAAGCTGACGAAAAATATCCAACCCAACCCAACCCATCCCAACCCAACCAAACCAAACCCAACCCAACCCAACCCAACCCAACCCAACCCAACCCAACCCAACCCAACCCAACCCAACCCAACCCAACCCAACCCAACCCAACTCAACCCAACCCAACCCAACCCAACCCAACCCAACCCAACCCAACCCCACCCCACATTCGGTAAGCGCAACATAAACAGATTGAAGCTAACTAAAAATATCCGTGTAGTGAGCACCAACATCCGCGGACTGGCGGTATACCTGGGACCGTCGCACGTAGGCAAATTGTGCCGATCCAGGCGGTCAACGGTCGAATTCAAAGAGTAATCGTAATTATCAAAAAAATCCGGATATGAGCAGGTAGATAGTTCTCAGAACAACAGGTAACAACCCTTTTTCCTATCAATCGCAATGTAAGCTTGCAAAAGTAATCTGAATCTGACCGGGTTTCGGAGTGAACTATACAGTTTTGAGCGTTCCGTGTGTGAATATCGTCAATTGCATCTGCAAGCTGAATCCAGTACCGCGACTTAGAAATTCGTATAACTCATATAATTACCGCTCTCCGCCAGGGCAGCACGCAACGCAACGCACCCGATCCGATTCCGGAAAGTACAAGTTACTACACGAGATGACCGACGTCCAAGCGCAACAGCAGACGGCGACCGCGTCCCCGTCCAAGAAAGCGGCGAAAACCCCTCAATCGAAGTCGACGCATCCGCCGGCCTCCGACATGGTGAACGGCGCGATCAAGAGTCTGAAAGAGCGCGGCGGTTGGTCCCTGCAGGTGATGAAGAAATACGTCGCCGCCAACTACAGTCGACGTCAGTACGTTGCACGCAACGCGTTTTCTGCAATATTAGGACGTAAACAAGCTGCACAATTTTATATTAAGATCGCAAATTGTGTTCATAATATATTGCAATAATAATAACAATAATAATCCCACCCAACCCAACACAACATAACCCAACCCAACCCAACCCAACCCAACCCAACCCAACCCAACCCAACCCAACCCAACCCAACCCAAACCCAACCCAACCCAGCGCGTTTTCTGCAATATTAGGACGTAAACAAGCCGCAGAATTTTACATTAAGAGCGCAAATTGTGTTTATAATATATTGCAATAATAATAATAATCCCATCCCAACCAAACCCAACCCAACCACACCCCACATTCGGTAAGCGCAACATAAACAGATTGAAGCTAACTAAAAATATCCGTGTAGTGAGCACCAACATCCGCGGTCTTGCGGTATACCTGAGACCGTCGCACATAGGCAAATTGTGCCGATCCAGGCGGTCAACGGTCGAATTCAAAGAGTAATCGTAATTATCAAAAAATACGGATAAGAGCAGGTAGATAGTTCTCAGAACAACAGGTAACAACCCTTTTTCCTATCAATCGCAATGTAAGCTTGCAAAAGTAATCTGAATCTGATCGCGTTTCGGAGTGAACGTTACAGTTTTGAGCGTTCCGTGTGTGAGTGACGTTTCCAACGGAAATAAAATAAATTTGAGCTTCTGTGTCTGTTATTAAAGTGAGGATGATGAATTCCAATAATACAGGTAAGAATCAATTGAGATTGCAAAATTTGCACGCTGCAGCGTTTTTAACGTATATTTCAACGGATTGGAAACTTGCGTGTTTCCAAAACAGAAACATTCGCAATTTTTTCTGTTGAAAGCGGCTTCGTTGTACTTCTGCGCCCGACCGCGCTACAATTTTCTTTCGAGTATGAAAAGAAACTCTATGAAGCTTTGTATGTAGGTATTTAGATTTCGTGAATATCGTCAATTTCATCTGCAAGCTGAATCCACTACTGCGACTTAGAAATTCGTATAACTCATATAGTTACCGCTCTCCGCCAGGCCAGCACGCAACGCAACGCACCCGATCCGATTCCGGAAAGTACAAGTTACTACACGAGATGACCGACGTCCAAGCGCAACAGCTGGCGGCGGCCGCGTCCCCGGCCAAGAAAGCGGCCCCGCGTCCTAGAAGGCGGCGAAGAACCCTCGATCGAAGCCGACGCATAACAACATAACAACAGAACCCAACCCAACCCAAACCCAACGCGTTTTCTGCAATATTAGGACGTAAACAAGCCAAACAATTTTATATTATGATCGCAAATTGTGTTCATAATATATTGCAATAATAATAATAATAATAACACCCAACCCAACCCAACCCAGCCCAGCCCAGCCCAGCCCAGCCCAGCCCAGCCCAGCCCAGCCCAGCCCAGCCCAGCCCAGCCCAGCCCAGCCCAGCCCAGCCCAGCCCAGCCCAGCCCAGCCCAGCCCAGCCCAGCCCAGCCCAGCCCAGCCCAGCCCAGCCCAGCCCAGCCCAGCCCAGCCCAGCCCAGCCCAGCCCAGCCCAGCCCAGCCCAGCCCAGCCCAGCCCAGCCCAGCCCAGCCCAGCCCAGCCCAGCCCAGCCCAGCCCAGCCCAGCCCAGCCCAGCCCAGCCCAGCCCAGCCCAGCCCAGCCCAGCCCAGCCCAGCCCAGCCCAGCCCAGCCCAGCCCAGCCCAGCCCAGCCCAGCCCAGCCCAGCCCAGCCCAGCCCAGCCCAGCCCAGCCCAGCCCAGCCCAGCCCAGCCCAGCCCAGCCCAGCCCAGCCCAGCCCAGCCCAGCCCAGCCCAGCCCAGCCCAGCCCAGCCCAGCCCAGCCCAGCCCAGCCCAGCCCAGCCCAGCCCAGCCCAGCCCAGCCCAGCCCAGCCCAGCCCAGCCCAGCCCAGCCCAGCCCAGCCCAGCCCAGCCCAGCCCAGCCCAGCCCAGCCCAGCCCAGCCCAGCCCAGCCCAGCCCAGCCCAGCCCAGCCCAGCCCAGCCCAGCCCAGCCCAGCCCAGCCCAGCCCAGCCCAGCCCAGCCCAGCCCAGCCCAGCCCAGCCCAGCCCAGCCCAGCCCAGCCCAGCCCAGCCCAGCCCAGCCCAGCCCAGCCCAGCCCAGCCCAGCCCAGCCCAGCCCAGCCCAGCCCAGCCCAGCCCAGCCCAGCCCAGCCCAGCCCAGCCCAGCCCAGCCCAGCCCAGCCCAGCCCAGCCCAGCCCAGCCCAGCCCAGCCCAGCCCAGCCCAGCCCAGCCCAGCCCAGCCCAGCCCAGCCCAGCCCAGCCCAGCCCAGCCCAGCCCAGCCCAGCCCAGCCCAGCCCAGCCCAGCCCAGCCCAGCCCAGCCCAGCCCAGCCCAGCCCAGCCCAGCCCAGCCCAGCCCAGCCCAGCCCAGCCCAGCCCAGCCCAGCCCAGCCCAGCCCAGCCCAGCCCAGCCCAGCCCAGCCCAGCCCAGCCCAGCCCAGCCCAGCCCAGCCCAGCCCAGCCCAGCCCAGCCCAGCCCAGCCCAGCCCAGCCCAGCCCAGCCCAACCCAATCCAACCCAAACCAACCCCACCCCACATTCGGTAAGCGCAATATAAACAGATTGAAGCTAACTAAAAATGTCCGTGTAGTGAG
The DNA here is from genome assembly GCA_963971325.1 of Aphodius granarius. NCBI lineage: Eukaryota > Metazoa > Arthropoda > Insecta > Coleoptera > Scarabaeidae > Aphodius > Aphodius granarius. The sequence goes on along the minus strand of OZ020222.1, from coordinate 18,327,152 downwards.
CACCAACATCCGCGGACTTGTGGTATACCTGGGACCGTCGCACGTAGGCAAATTGTGCCGATCCAGGCGGTCAACGGTCGAATTCAAAGAGTAATCGTAATTATCAAAAAAATACGGATAAGAGCAGGTAGATAGTTCTCGGAACAACAGGTAACAACCCTTTTTCCTATCAATCGCCATGTAGCATGCAAAACTAATCTGAATCCTAATCTGAATCCGATCGCGTTTCGGAGTGCACATTACAGTTTTACAGTTCCTTGTGTGAGTGACGTTTACAACGCAAATAAAGTAAATTTGAGTTTCTGTGTCTGTTATTATAGTGAGGATGATTAATTCCGATAATACAGGTAAGAATCAATTGAGATTGCAAAATTTTGCACGCTGCAGCGCTTTTAACGTATATTTCAACGGATTCAAAACTTGCGTGTATCCGAAACAGCAACATTCGCAATTTATTCGGTTGAAAGCGGTTTCGTTGTACTTCCGCGCCCGATCGCGCTACAATATTATTTCGAATATCAAAAGAAAAACTATGAACCTTGGTATGTAGGTATTTAGATTTCGTGAATATCGTCAATTGTATCTGCAAGCTGAATACAGTACTGCTACTTAGAAACGCGTATAACTCATATAGTTACCGCTCTCCGCCAGGTCAGCACGCAACGCAACGCACCCGATCCGATTCCGGAAGGTACAAGTTATTACACGAGATGACAGACGTCCAAGCGCAACAGCAGACGGCGGCCTCGTCGCCGGCCAAGAAAGCGGCCCCGCGTCCAAGAAAGCGGCGAAAAACCCTCCATCGAAGCCGACGCATCCGCCGACCTCCGACATGGTGAACGGCGCGATCAAGAGTCTGAAAAAGCGCGGCGGTTCGTCCCTGCAGGTGATCAAGAAGTACGTCGCCGCCAACTATAGTCGACGCCAGTACGGTGCACGCAACGCGTTTTCTGCAATATTAGGACGTAAACAAGCCGCACAATTTTATATTATGATCGCAAATTGTGTTTATAGTATATTGCAATAATAATAATAACAACAATCCAACCCAACAGAACCCAACCCAACCCAACCCAACCCAACGCGTTTTCTGCAATATTAGGACGTAAACAAGCCGCACAATTTTATATTAAGAGCGCAAATTGTGTTCATAATATATTGCAATAATAATAAAAATCCCATCCCAACCCAACCCAGCCCAACCCAACCCAAACCCACCCCACATTCGGTAAGCGCAACATAAACAGATTGAAGCTAACTAATAATATCCGTGTAGTGAGCACCAACATCCGCGGACTTGCGGTATACCTGGGACCGTCGCACATAGGCAAATTGTGCCGATCCAGGCGGTCAACGGTCAAATTCAAAGAGTAATCGTAATTATCAAAAAAAAAAAAAAAAAACGGATAAGAGCAGGTAGATAGTTCTCGGCACAACAGGTAACAACCCTTTTTCCTAACAATCGCGATGTAAGCTTGCAAAACCAATCTGAATCTGATGGCGTTTCGGAGTGCACGTTACAGTTTTGAGCGGTCCTTATGTGAGTGACGCTTACAACGCAAATAAGGTAAATTTGAGTTTCTGTGTCTGTTATTAAAGTGAGGATGATGAATTCCGATAATACAAGTAAGAATCAATTGAGATTGCAAAATTTTGCACGCTGCAGCGTTTTTAACGTATATTTCAACGGATTCAAAACTTGGGTGTTTCCGAAACATTCGCAATTTACTCGGTTGAAAGCGGTTTCGTTGTACTTCCGCGCCCGATCGCGCTACAGTATTCTTTCGAAAATGAAAAGAAAAACTATGAACCTTTGTATGTAGGATTTCGTGAATATTGTCAATTGCATCTGCAAGCTGAATCCAGTACTGCGACTTAGAAATGCGTATAACTCATACAGTTACCGCTCTCCGCCAGGTCAGCACGCAACGCAACGCACCCGATCCGATTCCGGAAAGTACAAGTTATTATACGAGATGACCGACGTCCAAGCGCAACAGCAGGCGGCGGCCGCGTCCCCGGCCAAGAAAGCGGCCCCGCGTCCAAGAAGGCGGCGAAGAACCCTCGATCGAAGCCGACGCATCCGCCGACCTCCGATATGGTGGTTTCCTAATATATTGCAATAATAATAATAATAATCCCATCCCAACCCAACCAAATCCAACCCAACCCAACCCAACCCAACCCAACCCAAACCAAACCCAACCCAGCGCGTTTTCTGCAATATTAGGACGTAAGCAAGCCGCAGAATTTTACATTAAGAGCGCAAATTGTGTTTATAATATATTGCAATAATAATAATAATCCCAACCCAACCCAACCCAACCCAACCCAACCACACCCCACATTCGGTAAGCGCAACATAAACAGATTGAAGCTAACTAAAAATATCCGTGTAGTGAGCACCAACATCCGCGGACTTGCGGTATACCTGAGACCGTCGCACATAGGCAAATTGTGCCGATCCAGGCGGTCAACGGTCGAATTCAAAGAGTAATCGTAATTATCAAAAAATACGGATAAGAGCAGGTAGATAGTTCTCAGAACAACAGGTAACAACCCTTTTTCCTATCAATCGCAATTAAGCTTGCAAAAGTAACCTGAAGCTGATCGCGTTTAGGAGTGAACGTTACAGTTTTGAGCGTTCCTTGTGTGAGTGACGTTTCCAACGCAAATAAGGTAAATTTGAGTTTCTGTGTCTGTTATTAAAGTGAGGATGATGAATTCCGATAATACAAGTAAGAATCAATTGAGATTGCAAAATTTTGCACGCTGCAGCGTTTTTAACGTATATTTCAACGGATTCAAAACTTGGGTGTTTCCGAAACAGAAATATTCGCAATTTACTCGGTTGAAAGCGGTTTCGTTGTACTTCCGCGCCCGATTGCGCTACAATATTCTTTCGAAAATGAAAAGAAAAACCATGAACCTCTGTATGTAGGATTTCGTGAATATTGTCAATTGCATCTGCAAGCTGAATCCAGTACTGCGACTTAGAAATGCGTATAACTCATACAGTTACCGCTCTCCGCCAGGTCAGCACGCAACGCAACGCACCCGATCCGATTCCGGAAAGTACAAGTTATTACACGAGATGACCGACGTCCAAGCGCAACAGCAGGCGGCGGCCGCGTCCCCGGCCAAGAAAGCGGCCCCGCGTCCAAGAAGGCGGCGAAGAACCCTCGATCGAAGCCGACGCATCCGCCGACCTCCGATATGGTGGTTTCCTAATATATTGCAATAATAATAATAATAATCCCATCCCAACCCAACCAAATCCAACCCAACCCAACCCAACCCAAACCAAACCCAACCCAGCGCGTTTTCTGCAATATTAGGACGTAAACAAGCCGCAGAATTTTACATTAAGAGCGCAAATTGTGTTTATAATATATTGCAATAATAATAATAATCCCAACCCAACCCAACCACACCCCACATTCGGTAAGCGCAACATAAACAGATTGAAGCTAACTAAAAATATCCGTGTAGTGAGCACCAACATCCGCGGACTTGCGGTATACCTGAGACCGTCGCACATAGGCAAATTGTGCCGATCCAGGCGGTCAACGGTCGAATTCAAAGAGTAATCGTAATTATCAAAAAATACGGATAAGAGCAGGTAGATAGTTCTCAGAACAACAGGTAACAACCCTTTTTCCTATCAATCGCAATTAAGCTTGCAAAAGTAATCTGAAGCTGATCGCGTTTCGGAGTGAACGTTACAGTTTTGAGCGTTCCTTGTGTGAGTGACGTTTCCAACGCAAATAAAGTAAATTTGAGTTTCTGTGTCTGTTATTAAAGTGAGGATGATGAATTCCGATAATACAGGTAAGAATCAATTGAGATGGCAAAATTTTGCACGCTGCAGCGTTTTTAACGTATATTTCAACGGATTGAAAACTTGTGTGTTTCCGAAACAGAAACATTCGCAATTTATTCGGTTGAAAGCGGTTTCGTTGTACTTCCGCGCCCGATCGCGCTACAATATTCTTTCGAAAATGAAAAGAAAAACTATGAACCTTTATATGTAGGATTTCGTGAATATTGTCAATTGCATCTGCCAGCTGAATCCAGTACTGCGACTTAGAAATGCGTATAACTCACACAGTTACCGCTCTCCGCCAGGTCAGCACGCAACGCAACGCACCCGATCCGATTCCGGAAAGTACAAGTTATTACACGAGATGACCGACGTCCAAGCGCAACAGCAGGCGGCGGCCGCGTCCCCGGCCAAGAAAGCGGCCCCGCGTCCAAGAAGGCGGCGAAGAACCCTCGATCGAAGCCGACGCATCCGCCGACCTCCGATATGGTGGCTTCCTAATATATTGCAATAATAATAATAATAATCCCATCCCAACCCAACCAAATCCAACCCAACCCAACCCTACCCAACCCAACCCAACCCAATCCTACCTAACCCAACCCAACCCAACCCAACCCAACCCAACCCAACCCAACCCAACCCAACCCAACCCAACCCAACCCAACCCAACCCAACCCAACCCCACCCCACATTCGGTAAGCGCAACATAAACAGATTGAAGCTAACTAAAAATATCCGTGTAGTGAGGCAAGCTGAATCCAGTACTGCGACTTAGAAACGCGTATAACTCATATAGTTACCGCTCTCCGCCAGGGCAGCACGCAACGGAACGCACCAGATCCGATTCCGGAAGGTACAAGTAATTACACGATATGACAGACGTCCAAGCGCAACAGCAGATGGCGGTCGCGTCTCCGGCCAAGAAAGGGGCCCCGCGTCCAAGAACCCAACGCGTTTTCTGCAATATTAGGACGTAAACAAGCCAAACAATTTTATATTAAGATCGCAAATTGTGTTCATAATAAATTGCAATAATAATAATAATCCCACCCAACCCAACCCAACCCAACCCAACCCAACCCAACCCAACCCAACCCAACCCAACCCAACCCAACCCAACCCAACCCAACCCAACCCAACCCAACCCAACCCAACCCAACCCAACCCAACCCAACCCAACCCAACCCAACCCAACCCAACCCAACCCAACCCAACCCAACCCAACCCAACCCAACCCAACCCAACCCAACCCAACCCAACCCAACCCAACCCAACCCAACCCAACCCAACCCAACCCAACCCAACCCAGCCCAGCCCAGCCCAGCCCAGCCCAGCCCAGCCCATCCCATCCCATCCCATCCCATCCCAACCCAATCCAACCCAAACCAACCCCACCCCACATTCGGTAAGCGCAACATAAACAGATTGAAGCTAACTAAAAATGTCCGTGTAGTGAGCACCAACATCCGCGGACTTGCGGTATACCTGGGACCGTCGCACGTAGGCAAATTGTGCCGAGTAGTTTCCTTCGAGTATGAAAAGGAAAACTATGAGCCTTTGTATGTAGCTATTTAGAATTCGTGAACATCGTCAATTGCATCTGCAAGCTGAATCCAGTACTGCGACTTAGAAATGCGTATAACTCATACAGTTACCGCTCTCCGCCAGGTCAGCACGCAACGCAACGCACCCGATCCGATTCCGGAAAGTACAAGTTATTACACGAGATGACCGACGTCCAAGCGCAACAGCAGGCGGCGGCCGCGTCCCCGGCCAAGAAAGCGGCCCCGCGTCCAAGAAGGCGGCGAAGAACCCTCGATCGAAGCCGACGCATCCGCCGACCTCCGATATGGTGATTTCCTAATATATTGCAATAATAATAATAGTAATCCCATCCCAACCCAACCCAACCGAACCCAACCCAACCCAAGCCAACCCAACCCAACCCAACCCAACCCAACCCAACCCAACCCAACCCAACCCCACCCCACATTCGGTAAGCGCAACATAAACAGATTGAAGCTAACTAAAAATATCCGTGTAGTGAGCACCAACATCCGCGGACTTGCGGTATACCTGGGACCGTCGCACGTAGGCAAATTGTGCCGATCCAGGCGGTCAACGGTCGAATTCAAAGAGTAATCGTAATTATCAAAAAAATCCGGATATGAGCAGGTAGATAGTTCTCAGAACAACAGGTAACAACCCTTTTTCCTATCAATCGCAATGTAAGCTTGCAAAAGTAATCTGAATCTGATCGGGTTTCGGAGTGAACGTTACAGTTTTGAGCGTTCCGTGTGTGAGTGACGTTTCCAACGCAAATAAAATAAATTTGAGCTTCTGTGTCTGTTATTAAAGTGAGGATGATGAATTCCAATAATACAGGTAAGAATCAATTGAGATTGCAAAATTTGCACGCTGCAGCGTTTTTAACGTATATTTCAACGGATTGGAAACTTGCGTGTTTCCGAAACAGAAACATTCGCAATTTATTCTGTTGAAAGCGGTTTCGTTGTACTTCCGCGCTCGACCGCGCTACAATTTTCTTTCGAGTATGAAAAGAAATACTATGAACCTTTGTATGTAGGTACTTAGATTTCGTGAATATCGTCAATTGCATCTGCAAGCTGAATCCAGTACTGCGACTTTGAAATGCGTATAACTCATATAGTTACCGCTCTCCGCCAGGTCAGCACGCAACGCAACGCACCCGATCCGATTCCGGAAAGTACAAGTTACTACACAAGATGACCGACGTCCAAGCGCAACAGCAGACGGCGGCCGCGTCCCCGGCCAAGAAAGCGGCCCCCCGTCCAAGAAGGCGGCGAAGAACCCTCGATCGAAGCTGACGCCTCCGCCGACCTCCGACATGGTGAACGGCGCGATCAAGAGTCTGAAAGAGCGCGGCGGTTTGTCCCTCCAGGTGATCAAGAAGTACGTCGCCGCCAACTATAGTCGACGTCAGTACGTTGCACAGAACGCGTTTTCTGCAATATCAGGACGTAAACAAGCCGCACAATTTTATATTAAGATCGCAATTTGTGTTTATAATATATTGCAATAATAATAATAATAACAATCCCACCCAACCCAACACAACAGAACCCAACCCAACCCGAACCCAACGCGTTTTCTGCAATATTAGGACGTAAACAAGCCAAACAATTTTATATTATGATCGCAAATTGTGTTCATAATATATTGCAATAATAATAATAATAATCCCAACCCAACCCAACCCAACCCAACCCAACCCAACCCAACCCAACCCAAACCCAAACCCAAACCCAAACCCAACCCAACCCAACCCAACCCAACCCAACCCAACCCAACCCAACCCAACCCAGCCCAGCCCAGCCCAGCCCAACCCAATCCAACCCAACCAAACCAACCCCACCCCACATTCGGTAAGCGCAATATAAACAGATTGAAGCTAACTAAAAATGGCCGTGTAGTGAGCACCAACATCCGCGGACTTGCGGTATACCTGGGACCGTCGCACGTAGGCAAATTGTGCCGATCCAGGCGGTCAACGGTCGAATTCAAAGAGTAATCGTAATTATCAAAAAAATACGGATAAGAGCAGGTAGATAGTTCTCGGAACAACAGGTAACAACCCTTTTTCCTATCAATCGCCATGTAAGCATGCAAAACTAATCTGAATCGGATCGCGTTTCGGAGTGCACATTACAGTTTTGAGCGTTCCTTGTGTGAGTGACGTTTACAACGCAAATAAAGTAAATTTGAGTTTCTGTGTCTGTTATTAAAGTGAGGATGATGAATTCCGATAATACAGGTAAGAATCAATTGAGATTGCAAAATTTTGCACGCTGCAGCGCTTTTAACGTATATTTCAACGGATTCAAAACTTGCGTGTATCCGAAACAGAAACATTCGCAATTTTTTCGGTTGAAAGCGGTTTCGTTGTACTTCCGTCTTATCGTGAATATCGTCAATTGCATCTGCAAGCTGAATCCAGTACTGCGACTTAGAAACGCGTATAACTCATATAGTTACCGCTCTCCGCCAGGGCAGCACGCAACGGAACGCACCCGATCCGATTCCGGAAGGTACAAGTAATTACACGATATGACAGACGTCCAAGCGCAACAGCAGATGGCGGTCGCGTCCCCGGCCAAGAAAGGGGCCCCGCGTCCAAGAACCCAACGCGTTTTCTGCAATATTAGGACGTAAACAAGCCAAACAATTTTATATTAAGATCGCAAATTGTGTTCATAATATATTGCAATAATAATAATAATAATCCCACCCAACCCAACCCAACCCAACCCAACCCAACCCAACCCAACCAAACGCAACCCAACCCAACCCAACCCAACCCAACGCAACCCAACCCAACCCAACCCAACCCAACCCAACCCAACCCAACCCAACCCAACCCAACGCAACCCAACCCCACCCCACCCCACATTCGGTTAGCGCAGCATAAACAGATTGAAGCTAACTAAAAATATCCGTGTAGTGAGCACCAACATCCGCGGACTTGCGGTATACCTGGGACCGTCGCACATAGGCAAATTGTGCCGATCCAGGCGGTCAACGGTCGAATTCAAAGAGTAATCGTAATTATCAAAAAAATCCGGATATGAGCAGGTAGATAGTTCTCAGAACAACAGGTAACAACCCTTTTTCCTATCAATCGCAATGTAAGCTTGCAAAAGTAATCTGAATCTGATCGGGTTTCGGAGTGAACGTTACAGTTTTGAGCGTTCCGTGTGTGTGACGGTTCCAACGCAAATAAAATAAATTTGAGCTTCTGTGTCTGTTATTAAAGTGAGGATGATGAATTCCAATAATACAGGTAAGAATCAATTGAGATTGCAAAATTTGCACGCTGCAGCGTTTTTAACGTATATTTCAACGGATTGGAAACTTGCGTGTTTCCGAAACAGAAACATTCGCAATTTATTCTGTTGAAAGCAGCTTCGTTGTACTTCCGCGCCCGACCGCGCTACAATTTTCTTTCGAGTATGAAAAGAAATACTATGAACCTTTGTATGTAGGTATTTAGATTTCGTGAATATCGTCAATTGCATCTGCAAGCTGAATCCAGTACTGCGACTTTGAAATGCGTATAACTCATATAGTTACCGCTCTCCGCCAGGGCAGCACGCAACGGAACGCACCCGATCCGATTCCGGAAGGTACAAGTAATTACACGATATGACAGACGTCCAAGCGCAACAGCAGATGGCGGTCGCGTCCCCGGCCAAGAAAGGGGCCCCGCGTCCAAGAACCCAACGCGTTTTCTGCAATATTAGGACGTAAACAAGCCAAACAATTTTATATTAAGATCGCAAATTGTGTTCATAATATATTGCAATAATAATAATAATAATCCCACCCAACCCAACCCAACCAAACGCAACCCAACCCAACCCAACCCAACCCAACCTTTTTTTTTTTTTTTCTGGTGCTGGGGAAGGAGAAAACGCTTTATGCGCTGAGCCCCGATCGGATATGGCGCCTATAGCCCCACTACGGAAACTGATCCGACCGGGAGTGTGGGACTCTCCTGGCCTGGATGTTTGGCCAGGGCTACCGCACTAAAAACTCCTCCCCCATTTCCTCCGCTCTTAGTCGGGATGGCCGGTATCCGCGTTAGCATTGGTCACGGTCATCGCTGCGGATTGGAAGAAGTTAGTCCAACTGTCGTTTTTCGTTATGCCGCTCTTTCCTGACGTTCCCTTGTTCGCTCCGTCTCGTCTTTGTTCTTCATGATGTCCCTAAGCAGGTTCATTATTGTTTCCTGCTTCTCCCCTGGCTCTACCAACATTTCCGCCGCTGTTGCTGGCTCGAAGGAACGTCCCACTCTTCGTTCGGCCGCTGCTCTGACGCTCTCAAATTTTCCACACTCGAAAATTGTGTGATGGGGTGTGTCTGGAGTGTTACATCCATACCAGCATTCGTCCGACTGTGCCCGCTTTATCTCCTTCAGATACGTTCCGAAGACGCCGTGCCCTGTGAGTGCCTGGGTCGTGTAGTAGTCTGTCGTTGGCCCTGAATGTCTCCACACCCGAACATCCTTTACAAAAGTGGCTGCCCAGCCGCTGTACGTCTCCCATCGCTGTTGCCATGCCTTCATCACTCTTTCGGCATTCTCCGCGCGGTTGTCGCCTTTTTCCTCCCAGTTCTTTGCTCTCTCTACCGCCAACAGGTCTATGGGTGGGTTTCCCGCAAGTGCCCCCACCGCGTCCGTGGACACCGTCCGATATGCCGACGTGATGCTGATCGACACTTTGCGTTCTACGGATCTCAGCATGTCTCGGTATTTTTTAAACCGTAGTGCTTCCGTCCAGGCCGGTGATGCATAGAGGGCCACGGACGTGACGACGGACGAGAGGATTCTTCGTTTCCCCTGACTGGGACCGCCCATCCTGGGCATCAATCTGGACAGCGTGTTGTGGATCTTGGTAGCCTTCTCAGTTGTTTTTCTTATGTGATCCGTCATTCTTAGATCTTTGTCCAAATAGACACCCAGGTATTTGACGGAGCTCGCGCTGGTTATTCGAGTCTCTCCCACCTCAATTGTAACGGTCTTCATCGTTCTCCTACCCTCCAGGATCACCACCTCTGTCTTGGACTCCTCCATCTTGAGTCCTATCTCCTCCAAGCATTTGGAGACCCTTGCAATGGCATATCTTGCTTTATCGACGATCTCTTCCTCGGTCTTACCCTCTATTACTATACCGATATCATCGGCGTATCCGACTTTGGTTACTCCTTCCTCCATCCTCAGTCTGAGCACTCTATCATAGACAATGTTCCAGAGTGTGCCGCCGAGGACGGAGCCCTGTGGCAGGCCACAGCTCATCCGTCGTACTTCCCCATCTGGAAGGAGTACCATTCTGTCCATTAGATAGTCGAACAGTAATCTGGAGATTCCGTGTGACACCTTCGCCCGTCGTATTGCCCGAATCACCTCTCGCCAGGGGACCGAGTTGAAGGCGTTTGCAATATCGATCAGCACCATGATCCTGAATCCTCTGTGGGTGAGGGACAAACCAACCCCACCCCACATTCGGTAAGCGCAACATAAACAGATTGAAGCTAACTAAAAATGTCCGTGTAGTGAGCACCAACATCCGCGGACTTGCGGTATACCTGGGACCGTCGCACGTAGGCAAATTGTGCCGAGTAGTTTCTTTCGAGTATGAAAAGGAAAACTATGAGCCTTTGTATGTAGCTATTTAGATTTCGTGAACATCGTCAATTGCATCTGCAAGCTGAATCCAGTACTGCGACTTAGAAATGCGTATAACTCATACAGTTACCGCTCTCCGCCAGGTCAGCACGCAACGCAACGCACCCGATCCGATTCCGGAAAGTACAAGTTATTACACGAGATGACCGACGTCCAAGCGCAACAGCAGGCGGCGGCCGCGTCCCCGGCCAAGAAAGCGGCCCCGCGTCCAAGAAGGCGGCGAAGAACCCTCGATCGAAGCCGACGCATCCGCCGACCTCCGATATGGTGATTTCCTAATATATTGCAATAATAATAATAATAATCCCATCCCAACCCAACCCAACCAAACCCAACTCAACCCAACCCAACCCAACCCAACCCAACCCAACCCAACCCAACCCAACCCAACCCAACCCAACCCAACCCAACCCAACCCCACCCCACCCCACATTCGGTAAGCGCAGCATAAACAGATTGAAGCTAACTAAAAATATCCGTGTAGTGAGCACCAACATCCGCGGACTTGCGGTATACCTGGGACCATCGCACGTAGGCAAATTGTGCCGATCCAGGCGGTCAACGGTCGAATTCAAAGAGTAATCGTAATTATCAAAAAAATCCGGATATGAGCAGGTAGATAGTTCTCAGAACAACAGGTAACAACCCTTTTTCCTATCAATCGCAATGTAAGCTTGCAAAAGTAATCTGAATCTGATCGGGTTTCGGAGTGAACGTTACAGTTTTGAGCGTTCCGTGTGTGAGTGACGGTTCCAACGCAAATAAAATAAATTTGAGCTTCTGTGTCTGTTATTAAAGTGAGGATGATGAATTCCAATAATACAGGTAAGAATCAATTGAGATTGCAAAATTTGCACGCTGCAGCGTTTTTAACGTATATTTCAACGGATTGGAAACTTGCGTGTTTCCGAAACAGAAACATTCGCAATTTATTCTGTTGAAAGCGGCTTCGTTGTACTTTCGCGCCCGACCGCGCTACAATTTTCTTTCGAGTATGAAAAGAAATACTATGAACCTTTGTATGTAGGTATTTAGATTTCGTGAATATCGTCAATTGCATCTGCAAGCTGAATCCAGTACTGCGACTTTGAAATGCGTATAACTCATATAGTTACCGCTCTCCGCCAGGTCAGCACGCAACGCAACGCACCCGATCCGATTCCGGAAAGTACAAGTTACTACACGAGATGACCGACGTCCAAGCGCAACAGCAGACGGCGGCCGCGTCCCCGGCCGAGAAAGCGGCCCCCCGTCCAAGAAGGCGGCGAAGAACCCTCGATCGAAGCTGACGCCTCCGCCGACCTCCGACATGGTGAACGGCGCGATCAAGAGTCTGAAAGAGCGCGGCGGTTTGTCCCTGCAGGTGATCAAGAAGTACGTCGCCGCCAACTATAGTCGACGTCAGTACGGTGCACGCAACGCGTTTTCTGCAATATTAGAACGTAAACAAGCCGCACAATTTTATATTATGATCGCAAATTGTGTTTATAGTATATTGCAATAATAATAATAACAACAATCCAACCCAACAGAACCCAACCCAACCCAACGCGTTTTCTGCAATATTAGGACGTAAACAAGCCGCACAATTTTATATTAAGAGCGCAAATTGTGTTCATAATATATTGCAATAATAATAAAAATACCATCCCAACCCAACCCAGCCCAACCCAACCCAAACCCACCCCACATTCGGTAAGCGCAACATAAACAGATTGAAGCTAACTAATAATATCCGTGTAGTGAGCACCAACATCCGCGGACTTGCGGTATACCTGGGACCGTCGCACATAGGCAAATTGTGCCGATCCAGGCGGTCAACAGTCAAATTCAAAGAGTAATCGTAATTATCAAAAAAAATACGGATAAGAGCAGGTAGATAGTTCTCGGCACAACAGGTAACAACCCTTTTTCCTAACAATCGCGATGTAAGCTTGCAAAACCAATCTGAATCTGATGGCGTTTCGGAGTGCACGTTACAGTTTTGAGCGGTCCTTATGTGAGTGACGCCTACAACGCAAATAAGGTAAATTTGAGTTTCTGTGTCTGTTATTAAAGTGAGGATGATGAATTCCGATAATACAAGTAAGAATCAATTGAGATTGCAAAATTTTGCACGCTGCAGCGTTTTTAACGTATATTTCAACGGATTCAAAACTTGCGTGTTTCCGAAACAGAAATATTCGCAATTTATTCGGTTGAAAGCGGTTTCGTTGTACTTCCGCGCCCGATCGCGCTACAATATTCTTTCGAAAATGAAAAGAAAAACTATGAACCTTTGCATGTAGGATTTCGTGAATATTGTCAATTGCATCTGCAAGCTGAATCCAGTACTGCGACTTAGAAATGCGTATAACTCATACAGTTACCGCTCTCCGCCAGGTCAGCACGCAACGCAACGCACCCGATCCGATTCCGGAAAGTACAAGTTATTACACGAGATGACCGACGTCCAAGCGCAACAGCAGGCGGCGGCCGCGTCCCCGTCCAAGAAAGCGGACCCGCGTCCAAGAACGCGGCGAAGAACCTCCGATCGAAGCCGACGCATCCGGCGACCTCCGATATGGTGGTTTCCTAATATATTGCAATAATAATAATAATAATCCCATCCCAACCTAACCAACCCAACCCTACCCAACCCAACCCAACCCAACCCAACCCAACCCAACCCAACCCAGCGCGTTTTCTGCAATATTAGGACGTAAACAAGCCGCAGAATTTTACATTAAGAGAGCAAATTGTGTTTATAATATATTGCAATAATAATAATAATCCCATCCCAACCCAACCCAACCCAACCCAACCCAACCCAACCCAACCCAACCCAACCCAACCCAACCCAACCACACCCCACATTCGGTAAGCGCAACATAAACAGATTGAAGCTAACTAAAAATATCCGTGTAGTGAGCACCAACATCCGCGGACTTGCGGTATACCTGAGACCGTCGCACATAGGCAAATTGTGCCGATGCAGGCGGTCAACGGTCGAATTCAAAGAGTAATCGTAATTATCAAAAAATACGGATAAGAGCAGGTAGATAGTTCTCAGAACAACAGGTAATCTGAATCTGATCGCGTTTCGGAGTGAACGTTACAGTTTTGAGCGTTCCTTGTGTGAGTGACGTTTCCAACGCAAATAAAGAAAATTTGAGTTTCTGTGTCTGTTATTAAAGTGAGGATGATGAATTCCGATAATACAGGTAAGAATCAATTGAGATGGCAAAATTTTGCACGCTGCAGCGTGTTTAACGTATATTTCAACGGATTGAAAACTTGTGTGTTTCCGAAACAGAAACATTCGCAATTTATTCGGTTGAAAGCGGTTTCGTTGTACTTCCGCGCCCGATCGCGCTACAATATTCTTTCGAAAATGAAAAGAAAAACTATGAACCTTTGTATGTAGGATTTCGTGAATATTGTCAATTGCATCTGCAAGCTGAATCCAGTACTGCGACTTAGAAATGCGTATAACTCATACAGTTACCGCTCTCCGCCAGGTCAGCGCGCAACGCAACGCACCCGATCCGATTCCGGAAAGTACAAGTTATTACACGAGATGACCGACGTCCAAGCGCAACAGCAGGGGGCGGCCGCGTCCCCGGCCAAGAAAGCGGCCCCGCGTCCAAGAAGGCGGCGAAGAACCCTCGATCGAAGCCGACGCATCCGCCGACCTCCGATATGGTGGTTTCCTAATATATTGCAATAATAATAATAATAATCCCATCCCAACCCAACCAAACCCAACCCAACCCTACCCAACCCAACCCAACCCAACCCAACCCAACCCAACCCTACCCTACCCAACCCAACCCAACCCAACCCAACCCAACCCAACCCAACGCAACCCAACCCAACCCAACCCAACCCAACCCAACCCAACCCAACCCAACCCAACCCAACCCAACCCAACCCAACCCCACCCCACATTCGGTAAGCGCAACATAAACAGATTGAAGCTAACTAAAAATATCCGTGTAGTGAGCACCAACATCCGCGGACTTGCGGTACACCTGGGACCGTCGCACGTAGGCAAATTGTGCCGATCCAGGCGGTCAACGGTGGAATTCAAAGAGTAATCGTAATTATCAAAAAAATCCGGATATGAGCAGGTAGATAGTTCTCAGAACAACAGGTAACAACCCTTTTTCCTATCAATCGCAATGTAATCTTGCAAAAGTAATCTGAATCTGATCGGGTTTCGGAGTGAACGTTACAGTTTTGAGCGTTCCGTGTGCGAGTGACGTTTCTAACGCAAATAAAGTAAATTTGAGTTTCTGTGTCTGTTATTAAAGTGAGGATGATGAATTCCAATAATACAGGTAAGAATCCATTGAGATTGCAAAATTTTTGCACGCTGCAGCGTTTTTAACGTATATTTCAACGGATTGAAAACTTGCGTGTTTCCGAAACAGAAACAGTCGCAATTGATTCGGTTGAAAGCGGTTTCGTTGTACTTCCGCGCCCGATCGCGCTACAATTTTCTTTCGAGTATGAAAAGAAAAACTATGAACCTTTGTATGTAGGTATTTAGATTTCGTGAATATCGTCAATTGCATCTGCAAGCTGAATCCAGTACTGCGACTTAGAAATTCGTATAACTCATACAGTTACCGCTCTCCACCAAGTCAGCACGCAACGCAACGCACCCGATCCGATTCCTGAAAGTACAAGTTATTACACGAGATGACCGACGTCCAAGCGCAACAACAGGCGACGGCCGCGTCCCCGGTCAAGAAAGCGGCCCCGCGTCCAAGAAGGCGGCGAAGAACCCTCGATCGAAGCCGACGCATCCGCCGACCTCCGACATGGTGAACGGCGCGATCAAGAGTCTGAAAGAGCGCGGCGGTTCGTCCCTGCAGGTGATCAAGAAATACGTCGCCGCCAACTGCAGTCGACGTCAGTACGTTGCATAGAACGCGTTTTCTGCAATATCAGGACGTAAAGAAGCCGTACAATTAACATCAACATCAAGCAACAATTAACATATTAACATCGCAAATTGTGTTAATAATATATTGCAATAATAATAATAATAATAACAATCCCACCCAACCCAACCCAATCCAACACAACAGAACCCAACCCAACCCAACGCGTTTTCTGCAATATTAGGACGTAAACAAGCCGCACAATTTTATATTTAGGGCGCAAATTGTTTTCATAATATATTGCAATTATAATAGTAATTCCATCCCAACCCAACCCAACCCAACCCAACCCAACCCAACCCAACCCAACCCAACCCAACCCAACCCAACCCAACCCAACCCAACCCAACCCAACCCAATCCAACCCAACCCAACCCAACCCAACCCAGCCCAACCCAACCCAACCCAACCCAACCCAACCCAACCCAACCCAGCCCAGCCCAGCCCAGCCCAGCCCAGCCCAGCCCAACCCAATCCAACCCAAACCAACCCCACCCCACATTCGGTAAGCGCAATATAAACAGATTGAAGCTAACTAAAAATGTCCGTGTAGTGAGCACCAACATCCGCGGACTTGCGATATACCTGGGACCGTCGCACGTAGGCAAATTGTGCCGATCCAGGCGGTCAACGGTCGAATTCAAAGAGTAATCGTAATTATCAAAAAAATACGGATAAGAGCAGGTAGATAGTTCTCGGAACAACAGGTAACAACCCTTTTTCCTATCAATCGCCATGTAAGCATGCAAAACTAATCTGAATCCGATCGCGTTTCGGAGTGCACATTACAGTTTTGAGCGTTCCTTGTGTGAGTGACGTTTACAACGCAAATAAAGTAAATTTGAGTTTCTGTGTCTGTTATTAAAGTGAGGATGATGAATTCCGATAATACAGGTAAGAATCAATTGAGATTGCAAAATTTTGCACGCTGCAGCGCTTTTAACGTATATTTCAACGGATTCAAAACTTGCGTGTATCCGAAACAGAAACATTCGCAATTTATTCGGTTGAAAGCGGTTTCGTTGTACTTCCGTCTTATCGTGAATATCGTCAATTGCATCTGCAAGCTGAATCCAGTACTGCGACTTAGAAACGCGTATAACTCATATAGTTACCGCTCTCCGCCAGGGCAGCACGCAACGGAACGCACCCGATCCGATTCCGGAAGGTACAAGTAATTACACGAGATGACCGACGTCCAAGCGCAACAGCAGGGGGCGGCCGCGTCCCCGGCCAAGAAAGCGGCCCCGCGTCCAAGAAGGCGGCGAAGAACCCTCGATCGAAGCCGACGCATCCGCCGACCTCCGATATGGTGGTTTCCTAATATATTGCAATAATAATAATAATAATCCCATCCCAACCCAACCAAATCCAACCCAACCCAACCCTACCCAACCCAACCCAACCCAACCCAACCCAAACCAACCCAACCCAACCCAACCCAACCCAACCCAACCCCACCCCACATTCGGTAAGCGCAACATAAACAGATTGAAGCTAACTAAAAATGTCCGTGTAGTGAGCACCAACATCCGCGGACTTGCGATATACCTGGGACCGTCGCACGTAGGCAAATTGTGCCGATCCAGGCGGTCAACGGTCGAATTCAAAGAGTAATCGTAATTATCAAAAAAATACGGATAAGAGCAGGTAGATAGTTCTCGGAACAACAGGTAACAACCCTTTTTCCTATCAATCGCCATGTAAGCATGCAAAACTGATCTGAATCCGATCGCGTTTCGGAGTGCACATTACAGTTTTGAGCGTTCCTTGTGTGAGTGACGTTTACAACGCAAATAAAGTAAATTTGAGTTTCTGTGTCTGTTATTAAAGTGAGGATGATGAATTCCGATAATACAGGTAAGAATCAATTGAGATTGCAAAATTTTGCACGCTGCAGCGCTTTTAACGTATATTTCAACGGATTCAAAACTTGCGTGTATCCGAAACAGAAACATTCGCAATTTATTCGGTTGAAAGCGGTTTCGTTGTACTTCCGTCTTATCGTGAATATCGTCAATTGCATCTGCAAGCTGAATCCAGTACTGCGACTTAGAAACGCGTATAACTCATATAGTTACCGCTCTCCGCCAGGGCAGCACGCAACGGAACGCACCCGATCCGATTCCGGAAGGTACAAGTAATTACACGATATGACAGACGTCCGCGCAACAGCAGATGGAGGTCGCGTCCCCGGCCAAGAAAGGGGCCCCGCGTCCAAGAACCCAACGCGTTTTCTGCAATATTAGGACGTAAACAAGCCAAACAATTTTATATTAAGATCGCAAATTGTGTTCATAATATATTGCAATAATAATAATAATAATCCCACCCAACCCAACCCAACCCAACCAAACGCAACCCAACCCAACCCAATCCAACCCAACCCAACCCAACCCAACCCAACCCAACCCAACCCAACCCAATCCAACCCAACCCAATCCAACCCAACCCAACCCAATCCAATCCAATCCAATCCAATCCAATCCAATCCAATCCAATCCAACCCAACCCAACCCAACCCAACCCAACCCAACCCAACCCAACCAACCCAACCCTTTTTTTTTTCAGCGCTGGGGAAGGAGAAATGCTGTTATGCACCCTGGCTTACTGATGGCGCTTAGATGTTCAACGGAAACACTTCGGCCGGGAGTGTGGGACTCAGTTCGCCTATGGCACTCATACCCACTAAAACTCCTCCCCCATTTCCTCCTCCTTCAAGCGCACCTGGAACACCCTCGCGGGTTTTACTCATCAGATGCGCGCGGAGAAAAAACTACTCCTTGTTACGCTCCCCTCTCTGCTGTTTCTCTTCTCCTCATGACTATGGAGATAAAACTGGATATGGCATTCCAGCTGTCTTCTGAGTCTAGCATGCGTCCAACGATGTTTTCTGGGCTTAGCGTCGTGTTGAGTTTGTCCTCTGTTTGGTTCCTTTCCTCCTCCGTTCCCTCGCAGCTGAACACGGCGTGTTCCGGGCTATCATTCTCCATGCATAGCAGACACTGGTTGTTTGGTCTCTTTTTTATTTTGTGCAAATAGTCGCCGAAGGCTCCGTGGCCTGTAAGGAATTGGGTAAGATGGTAGTGTAGTTGTCCATATTTACGCGTGTGCCATACATCCAGCCTTTGTATAAGACGTTTGGTCCATTGACCCTTCTGGGTTTCTTCGTCCCATTCATGCTGCCATTTTTGCAGTGTGTGCGTTCGCGCGTCCGTCTTTTTGATCCCTTTACGGATCTCTTTTCGCTCTTCAATTCGGAGGTGTATTGGGATTACTGCGGCCACCACCCCAACCGCCGTTGCTGACACTGTTCTGTATGCGCAGGTAATGGCTATGTTCATACGTCTCTGTTGTTTGATTAAGAGATCTTTATATTTTTTATATTTCAGGGCGCCTGACCAGGTTGTGCATGCATATAGCAGTATGGCTTCCGCTGTCGTTGCTAGAATTTTCCTTTTTTTCGTTTTGGGACCTTCGGTGCGTGGCATGATCCTTTTCAGGGCCATTACTGCTTTTTCTGTTTTTTGTACCGCATAGAGTACGTGACAAGTGAAACGCAGGTTACGGTCCAGCATAACCCCGAGGTACTTCAGCGATGGTTGGGTTTTTATCACGTGATCACCGAAGTTGAATTCTAACTCGAACAGGGTGTTCCTCCCCCTGGTGATCACAGCTTCTGTTTTTTCGTACGCTATTTTTAGCCCTTTTCTTTCAAACCATCTCACGATGTCCTGGAGAGTTTCCTCTATATCCCTTCTCAGTTCCTCAGCCGTCCATCCCTGTACAGCAACGCCCAGGTCATCTGCGTACGCAATTTTGTGCGAGTTTGGTTTTGTTGGTATGTCAAATATGTCGTCGTACGATATAATCCATAGTAAGGATGCCAGCACCGCGCCCTGTGGGACTCCACACCACACAATGTAGACCACTCCTCCATAGGTGATGCTCCTCCCACTTAAATATCTCATTATGCATACTATCAAGTAGGCGGGAAAGTTCTTCTTGCGCATGGCTTCTATGATCTTATCCCATCTAATAGAGTTGAAGGCGTTTTGGACATCAATGGTCACTAGGACACAGAATTGGCGTTTCCCTTGACGCATCTTATCGCATTCCTCAGTCACCTTTATAACTTTCTCAATTGCATCCGTTGTAGAGCGTCCCTTTCGAAAGCCATATTGATGCGCTCCAAGTTTGTCCGGTTCGACTATCTTGATCATACGGTTGCGTATGAGAATTTCATACGCTTTAGCCCAGGCGCTTATGAGGCATATGGGTCTGTATTTCGTGGTATCCGTCTCATTTTTCTTTGGTTTTTCCAGGAGAACTAAACGTGCCCTTCGCCATGCCCTAGGGAAATTACCTTTCGATAGCAGCCGGTCGAAGAAGCTCTGGAAGAGTGCTGGAGCTGCCTTCAGCATCCATCTCACCACCTCCCCGGGAACTCCATCTAGACCCGGCGCCCGGTTCTTGCTCAACGCATCTCCGATGGCATGGATTTCTTCAATTTGCACAGGTAGGTACGATGTTTTAACTTCCTTCTTTGGTATTTTTTTCCATGTTACTTTAGGTGCTTCGGGAAACAGCTCTCTGATGGTCTTTTCGGCGGTTGTTTGGGTGATTTTTAGTTTAGGTAGCGCTCTTAAGCGCTTGCACGCGATTTTGTAGGCGTCCCCCCATTCGTATTCGTCCAGGTCATTAATAAGGTTATTCCAGGCATCGCGTTTCGCTTTGGCAATAGCTTTTTTCAGGGATTTTTTGTTTTCCTCATGCTGCTTTTTTATGTCTTCTAGTGTCATGTCCTGGTTTCTCGCTCTAGCTCTGGTGAGTTTCCTCCTACTTTGTATGCATTCGTCTCTATGACACGCAATTTCTCTATTCCACCAGTACAACTCGCATTGTCTTTTCTTTTGTCTGCGCCTCGGTCCGTATATTTTGTTGCAGATTTTTGTCGTAATCGTTGCTAGGTTGGACACAGTTATGTTTGGTATTTTTGTCAGGATCTCCTTTATTTGTTGTTGTGCCGTTTCAGGGTTTACGTTTCCAGTTTTCCATCTAAGTTCCGTTGTTTCTGGCTTTGTTTTTACGTTTCTTATTTTAATGAATATATTGTGGTGATCACTGAGGTTTTCGGAGTCGTCAACATTGCACGTAATGTGGGTTTCGTTTAGCTTATCATTTCCAAGCGCTAAGTCGAGTATCGATTTTGATTCGTTTCGCTGCCATGTTGGGATGCCATTAGGGTTCAGCAGTGTTAGACTGTTTGCCGCTACAAAGTCTGCCAATATGTCTCCCCTGGGCGTATCTCGAGTATCGCCCCATGTGATCGACCTGGCATTGAAATCACCTACGAGAAGCAACTTCCTGCTTCGGTATTTCTCGACTATCTGTTGTATATCTTGTAGGTCATGTTTTAAGTCTTCAGCAGATCTGTTCGGTGAAAAATAGCATGCTATGATAATCATATCATTCCATTCCACGAATACATAGTTGTCTCCTGACCCCGATTTGGTGGGTCTCTGCGTGTGTGCTACACGTAGCACTACACTAGAAGTTTTACTGTAGAACCAGTTTGCTAAGTTGATTGTGTTTTTATGTGGTTCGGTTATTATTGCAATATCTATTTCTTTTTCCAGGATTGTTTTATTAATTAGTTGACTTGCGGCGTAACTGCAATTTAAGTTTGTCAGCAGTAGGTTAACAGGCAATGTAGTTGTTTTACCCATTTATGGATTTTGTGTGGTTGGCGCCTCCTTCACCGTGATTGTGTTTTTACCTTTTGGGCTTTTCCTGTAGGACACTGTTTCGAAGCCGTCTTTGTCATATCTTTTCTCGTCTTTGTCTTTTTCTTCGTACTGTATGTTGCTTTTTAGCGTTGTTTTCGTTTTGGGTAGGGTTTGTTGAACATTGTTCTTGATGTTGTCTCTGTGCACTTTAATCATTGCGTGAACTTGTTCTCTGTAGAGCGGACAGGCCATGCTGCTTGCAGAGTGGTCGTCTTTTCCGCAGTCAAAACATTTTCTTTTTTCTTCGCACCCTTTTGTGTTGTGTCCATACGAGCCGCAATTGTAGCACAGTGGCCCTTTTTCAGTTCCTGTGTCATTTTGGTCGCACTCGTTTGCTTTGTGCCCCATCTTGTGGCATCTGTAGCACCTTACCGGTGTTAACATCGGCAGTACCGGTCTATTTGTCATACCAATTTTTATGTCGCCTCTTTCTACAATGTTTTTTGCGACTTCGGTTGGGATCCTGACAATTGCGCTTTTTTGTTCTTTCCTCGTCCCGTTGTTTATAATATTGATCTTTATTTCTTCTTCTTTTAGTTTTGTACCAAGGGCATTTTCTATTCCCATTTTTATGTCGCTTTCATCGATGAGACAGTCTAGTTTTTTTATTATGACCGATGTGCTGAAAACCGCTCTCTCTTGTGTGGCGTTTTCTTTTCCTGCGATTTCGCCAATTTTGTTAATAAAGGCAGTGATGGCTCCTTTGCTTTTCTCCTGTAGCTCAAATCTTAGCGTGTTGTGATCGGTCTTTGTTATCTTGTTTATTTTGATCCCCATTTGTTCAGCGTCTATGTTTGTCTTAACTTTTGCTATTGTTTTTGCGTATTCCTCTGGAGACTCGGGTACTTTGATCTCTACCGTAGTCTTGGGTGGTTTTGAAGGGATATATTTCGCAGTCTCCCATTTACGTCCGTTGCTGCTGTATGTATTGTGTTGTGTTGTGTACAGTCGTATTTTGGTGTCGTATCCTGCAAAAAATTCCAGCGCTTTCCGTATGTCATTGGGGTTGTCTCCTTCAGGGCCTATCGTGGCAAAATCCGTGATATCTGGATATTTGGCCTGGATGGCATCTAGCATTTCCCGGACGCTTGTAGCCGCTATTAGTGCTGGTGATTTTTGGCTTCTGTTTTGTAGGCCTATTACGATTATCGTTGTCTGGGTGTCTTCGGGATTTTCTTCTCCAGAGATGTTGACCGAGTTCGTTACCTTGATACATTGGCCTGGTTTTATGTCCCTGTCCCGGAAAAGTTTTCCGACGTGTGGGTTCTTTTCAAGGAAAGCCGTGAGCACCTTGTTGGATTTGGACTCCTCGGTTATGTACGGAATCACCGTAGTTTTTTCTTCAGTGTTCTTCAGGGAGTCCTTGTTTTAGGGACGTTTTCTGGTATACCGTTTCAGGCCATGCTAGTTGCTGTATTTCCAGGAGTTTTTTCATGGTTCTTTCTGTGTTATTAAACGTTTCTGTTATCTGGTTGTCTTTAGTCTGTTCCTGCGTTTGTGTTTCTTTTGTTTTCGTTTCCACTATTTCTGTTTGGCATCCTGCCTCTCTTGTTTTTTTCTTTTTCTCTGTCTGTGGTTTTCTATCTAACTGTTCTTTCATTATTCTTTCGAAGTTTATTTCCGAGTGGAGTTTCTCTACCTTTTCCACTGTGTATCTTAGGGTGTAGATTGCTTCTTTCATGGTCTTTGCCGTATTCTGTGTGATTAGCTTTTCCAGTGAACGGGCTTTCCTTATGAGGTCGGTCAGAGTTTTGTCGAGCAAGGCCGTCTCCTCTGTGGTCCTTTTTCTCTGTTCTGGACTGTCGTCGTCGTCCACTTCTCTAATTCTCTTTCCCGGTCCCTTTTTCGGTTGGATGGGTGTGTCGTCTATAATCTCCACTACTTCTACGGAGTCTCTTTCTGGCGTCTTACAATGGCTCACAGCTTCATCTGTGTATGCTGCAGCTCGTGTGCTAGTCCCTATTTCGCGCTTTTCCGGGATCTTTGGGCTCATCCCCATCGGTTCTTCGGTGTCATCTGGCCGTCTCTGTATTAGCTGCTCTAGGTAGTCCTCGGAGGAGGAATCGAGACCCAGCATTAGTCCCCATGTCTTTTTGCTATTACCCTGTTCTGGTTCGGGTTTTGTTGCCTGTTCTCCGTGGGTCTGGGGCGACCTTTGGACCTTCTGAGATTTTTGGAAGGGATTTTTGGCTTCTTCCATTTCTTTATTGCTGTTCGGGTTTAGGTTTGATTTACTGTTGCTCATCCGTTTGTTTTTCCAGCGCATCGTGCGGTAAGGGGCAGACCGGCATCGTGGGAACGGGTGTACCCTCGGAAAACTTTCCTACCCCAGTTCCCCGGGGCCCACGATTAAGCCGTTTGCCGGGTCCGGAAAACACGGACGACCCGGGCCCGCCCGTGACGGAGGGGGGCTCCGCTCCCCCCAACCATGCCGCACTTCCTTACCAGGGCCCGAAGTGGCTGGTTACTGACTTCTATTGGACTCCACCTCGGCAGTGCAAGCACACATCAGCCCTTCTCAAACAGCGACGGGCACTCCCCGCTTCGTCCAATAGTCGCCGGTCCTCGTCGTCCATGAGGGTTGCAAGTGTCGTCGTCGTAATTGTCGTCCAGGGAAGAAGGGAGGTGGAAGTGATGCTTGACCCCTAGGCCTCGATACCTAATACCTTCGGGGTCAGAAAAAACAAGAGTTAGCCTAGAGTGACTAGATAGGAGAGATATGAAGCGGTAGAGACTGGCATGGGGGAGAAGAAATTCCAGTCCCAGCTCGGGAACCCCGTGCACGCCAACGCACGTACCCACTACTGTGGGATCCCTGAGGACAACCAACCCAACCCAACCCAACCCAACCCAACCCAACCCAACCCAACCCAACCCAACCCAACTCAACCCAACCCAACCCAACCCAACCCAACCCAACCCAACCCAACCCAACCCAACCCAACCCAACCCAACCCAACTCAACCCAACCCAACCCAACCCAACCCAACCCAACCCAACCCAACCCAACCCAACCCAACCCAATCCAACCCAACTTAACCCAACCCAACCCAACCCAACCCAACCCAACCCAACCCAACCCAACCCAACCCAACCCAACCCAACCCAACCCAACCCAACCCAACCCAACCCAACCCAACCCAACCCAACCCAACCCAACCCAACCCAACCCAACCCAACCCAACCCAACCCAACCCAACCCAACCCAACCCAACCCAACCCAACCCAACCCAGCCCAACCCAACCCAACCCAACCCAACCCAACCCAACCCAGCCCAGCCCAGCCCAGCCCAGCCCAGCCCAGCCCAGCCCAGCCCAGCCCAGCCCAGCCCAGCCCAGCCCAGCCCAGCCCAGCCCAGCCCAGCCCAGCCCAGCCCAGCCCAGCCCAGCCCAGCCCAGCCCAGCCCAGCCCAGCCCAGCCCAGCCCAGCCCAGCCCAGCCCAGCCCAGCCCAGCCCAGCCCAGCCCAGCCCAGCCCAGCCCAGCCCAGCCCAGCCCAGCCCAGCCCAGCCCAGCCCAGCCCAGCCCAGCCCAGCCCAGCCCAGCCCAGCCCAGCCCAGCCCAGCCCAGCCCAGCCCAGCCCAGCCCAGCCCAGCCCAGCCCAGCCCAGCCTAGCCCAGCCCAACCCCACCCCACATTCGGTAAGCGCAACATAAACAGATTGAAGCTAACTAAAAATATCCGTGTAGTGAGCACCAACATCCGCGGACTTGCGGTATACCTGGGACCGTCGCACGTAGGCAAATTGTGCCGATCCAGGCGGTCAACGGTCATTAAAGTGAGGATGATGAATTCCAATAATACAGGTAAGAATCCATTGAGATTGCAAAATTTTTGCACGCTGCAGCGTTTTTAACGTATATTTCAACGGATTGAAAACTTGCGTGTTTCCGAAACAGAAACAGTCGCAATTGATTCGGTTGAAAGCGGTTTCGTTGTACTTCCGCGCCCGATCGCGCTACAATTTTCTTTCGAGTATGAAAAGAAAAACTATGAACCTTTGTATGTAGGTATTTAGATTTCGTGAATATCGTCAATTGCATCTGCAAGCTGAATCCAGTACTGCGACTTAGAAATTCGTATAACTCATATAGTTACCGCTCTCCACCAAGTCAGCACGCAACGCAACGCACCCGATCCGATTCCTGAAAGTACAAGTTATTACACGAGATGACCGACGTCCAAGCGCAACAACAGGCGGCGGCCGCGTCCCCGGTCAAGAAAGCGGCCCCGCGTCCAAGAAGGCGGCGAAGAACCCTCGATCGAAGCCGACGCATCCGCCGACCTCCGACATGGCGAACGGCGCGATCAAGAGTCTGAAAGAGCGCGGCGGTTCGTCCCTGCAGGTGATCAAGAAATACGTCGCCGCCAACTGCAGTCAACGTCAGTACGTTGCATAGAACGCGTTTTTTGCAATATCAGGACGTAAAGAAGCCGTACAATTAACATCAACATCAAGCAACAATTAACATATTAACATCGCAAATTGTGTTTATAATATATTGCAATAATAATAATAATAATAACAATCCCACCCAACCCAACCCAATCCAACACAACAGAACCCAACCCAACCCAACGCGTTTTCTGCAATATTAGGACGTAAACAAGCCGCACAATTTTATATTTAGAGCGCAAATTGTTTTCATAATATATTGCAATTATAATAATAATCCCAACCCAACCCAACCCAACCCAACCCAACCCAACCCAACCCAACCCAACCCAACCCAACCCAACCCAACCCAACCCAACCCAACCCAACCCAACCCAACCCAACCCAACCCAACCAAACCCAACCCAACCCAACCCAACCCAACCCAACCCAACCCAACCCAGCCCAGCCCAACCCAATCCAACCCAAACCAACCCCACCCCACATTCGGTAAGCGCAATATAAACAGATTGAAGCTAACTAAAAATGTCCGTGTAGTGAGCACCAACATCCGCGGACTTGCGATATACCTGGGACCGTCGCACGTAGACAAATTGTGCCGATCCAGGCGGTCAACGGTCGAATTCAAAGAGTAATCGTAATTATCAAAAAAATACGGATAAGAGCAGGTAGATAGTTCTCGGAACAACAGGTAACAACCCTTTTTCCTATCAATCGCCATGTAAGCATGCAAAACTAATCTGAATCCGATCGCGTTTCGGAGTGCACATTACAGTTTTGAGCGTTCCTTGTGTGAGTGACGTTTACAACGCAAATAAAGTAAATTTGAGTTTCTGTGTCTGTTATTAAAGTGAGGATGATGAATTCCGATAATACAGGTAAGAATCAATTGAGATTGCAAAATTTTGCACGCTGCAGCGCTTTTAACGTATATTTCAACGGATTCAAAACTTGCGTGTATCCGAAACAGAAACATTCGCAATTTATTCGGTTGAAAGCGGTTTCGTTGTACTTCCGTCTTATCGTGAATATCGTCAATTGCATCTGCAAGCTGAATCCAGTACTGCGACTTAGAAACGCGTATAACTCATATAGTTACCGCTCTCCGCCAGGGCAGCACGCAACGGAACGCACCCGATCCGATTCCGGAAGGTACAAGTAATTACACGATATGACAGACGTCCAAGCGCAACAGCAGATGGAGGTCGCGTCCCCGGCCAAGAAAGGGGCCCCGCGTCCAAGAACCCAACGCGTTTTCTGCAATATTAGGACGTAAACAAGCCAAACAATTTTATATTAAGATCGCAAATTGTGTTCATAATATATTGCAATAATAATAATAATAATCCCAACCCAACCCAACCCAACCCAACCCAACCCAACCCAACCCAACCAAACGCAACCCAACCCAACCCAACCCAACCCAACCAAACCCAACCCAACCTAATCCAACCCAACGCAACCCAACCCAACCCAACCCAACTCAACCCAACCCAACCCAACCCAACCCAACCCAACCCAACCCAACCCAACCCAACCCAACCCTTTTTTTTTGGGGAGGAGGGGGGAATCTTCAAAAGATGTCCACCGGTTTCTCCGGTGGGGTCTGCGGATTCTGTCCGCTCGGCGGAACAGCCTACCAGCTAAACCCCCCTCCTCATAACTCCACCCCGCGCCGGAAATGCCCTACCCGGGCTTTGACCATCAGTTGCGGGGGAAAATGTTCATGTCTTCTTGTCTTCTGTCTTTGTCTATTCGTTCTTTTCCCTCCGTGACATAATGTCCGTGATGTACTCGGAAATACTTGCCCATCTTTCTTGGCTTTCTATCATCAGATCAGTGATGTTTTCCGGTGTTAGCTCTGCGTTTCCTAGTTTGCCTTCAAGCTGACGCTTCTTATCCAGGATGGACTGGCACTCGAAAACGGCATGGCGGGGTGAGTCCTGAAGGTGGCACTCTTTACATAGATCACTGTGAGTTTTCTTTATCTTCATTAGGTAGTTGGCGAAGGACCCATGACCTGTGAGGAATTGCGTTAGGTGGTAGTTTGTCATTCCGTATTTTCTTTGCGTCCACTTTCGGACGTCAGGAATCAGTTGTTTTGTCCACTGTGCCGTAGTCCTTTCTTCTGCCCATCTGTTCTGCCATTTTTCTAGGGTTTTTAGGCGTTCTTCATTTTTTGTTGTTTGCTCTCCATTCTTCTTTGCCTCCCATCTTCGCTGTCTCTCCTGGATCAGCAGGTCAATGGGGATCGTTCCCGCAATTGTTGTCAGTGCCGCTGTTGACGTCGTCCTGTAGGCTGAAGTGGTTAGGATGTTCAACCTTCTTTGTACTGCAAGGAGCTTTCTTGTGTACTTCTTGTACTTTAGTACGTCTGCCCAGGCCGCGCAACCATACAGCAATATGCTAGTCGCCGCGGTGGTGATCACTCGTCGTTTATTGGCTTTTGGGCCGTTAACCCGCGGCATTATGCGCTTCAACGCATTTACTGACTTCTCTGTTTTGTCAGTGGCGTATTTTACATGTTCTGTAAATCGCAGGTTCCGGTCCAAAACGACGCCCAGATACTTCACATGTTCGGTGCTTCTCACGACAAAGCCGCCGAAATTTACGCTGATGTTGTTAAGCGTTCTCCTGCCTCTCGTGATCACCATCTCCGTCTTCTCGTGCGCTATCACCAAGTCTTTTTCTGCGAACCAAATTTCTATGTCTTTCAGCGCATTCTCGGCGTCTTTCACTATCGAGTCCGCGGTGTATCCCGTGACAAGGATCCCGATGTCGTCCGCATAGGCCACTCGATAGACGTTCGGCATCATGGGAATTATTAGCAGGTCGTCGTATGATATATCCCACAGCGTCGCTCCGAGTGACGATCCTTGAGGGACTCCCCGACGCATGCGGTACCGGCGTCCCCCGAAGATGACACCTCTCTTCATCAGGTAGTGTTTTATAGCATTTATTAGATATTTTGGCGCTTTCTTCCTTTCTAGCTCTTTTACTATGTTCTCCCACCTGACGGAGTTGAAAGCGTTCTTGACGTCAACCGTGATCAGTACGCACAATCGCTGGCGTCCTCTATTGCGTCTGTCACAGTCCCTGCTGATGTCGATGACTCTCCGGACGGCGTCGGTGGTAGATCTTCCCTTACGAAACCCGTACTGATCCGGCGATAGTTTGTGGTCAATGGTTTCATTGAGCCGCTGTCTTATCAGTGTTTCATACGCTTTCGCCCATGCGTTGATTAGGCAGATGGGGCGGTATTTGACTTCCTCCTCATTGCTTTTTTTCGGCTTTTCTATCAGTACGAGTTTCGCTGTATTCCACTCCTGGGGGAATTGTCCATTTTTCAACATTTCGTTGAAGAATGCCTTGAACAGTGCTGGTTTAGTCTCCAGCATGATCTTCACTATTTCTGCGGGGACGCCGTCCGGTCCGGGGGCCTTGTTTCTGCTTAGACTCCTTGCCACTTGTAGGACTTCTTCCTCGGAGACTTCGATGTAGTCATCCTCGTCGATTGTCGGAAACTGCCATCTGATCTCCGGAGCGTCTGGAAACAGCTCTTCTATTGTGTCCGTTGCTTTCTGTGGGGTGATCTCTACCTTCGGCATCGCTCTCATTTTCTTGTTCGTTATTTGGTATGCATCACCCCACTCGTTGTTATTTAGTTCTTGGAGCAGGTTGTTCCAGGCGTCTCTTTTTGCCTTCTTAATGGCTTTCTTGAGGTTGCTTCTGGCTGTTTTGTATGCCTCTGCCTCTATTACTATCGGGTCTTCGGGTTGGGCTCCGGTTTGTCTGGCTCTTGTTATTCGTCTCCTCCATCTATTACACTCGTTCTTCAGCATAGCCACCTCTTCGTTGAACCAGTACATCTTGTATTTGTTACTTTTGGTGTGCCTCTTCCTACCGAAGGTTTTGTTACATATTTCCCTGGTCGTTTTTTCCAGCGTTCTGATTGTAATGGTTTTTGTTTGTTGAAGTGCGATTTCAATGATATGGCGTGCCGATTCAAGTTTTTCTTTATTTATAATCCACCTTTTCTCCTTTGGTTTGTTTGCCGGGATGTCTGTGGCTTTTATTTCTACTTCGATGGTTTTGTGGTCGCTTAGGTTCTCTTCCTCTACGGTCCGCCATATTATTTCTGAGCGTGCAAGCACGTCATTGGTCAGAGTGAGGTCAATGATGGAGGTGCTACTCCCTCTGTGCCAAGTTGCCACGCCCCGCTCATTCGCCAGAATGAGTCCATTGGCGTTTATAAAATCGGCCATCGCTTTTCCCCGGTTCGTCTCTCGCGATTCGCCCCATGTCGGTGAGTGTGCGTTAAAGTCTCCGCCGATAAAAATTTTCTTGCCTCTGTGGATGTGTATGAGGTTTGTAACTTCTTGCAGGGTGTCTTCGAGGTCTTCTACATCTTTGTTTGGCGAGCAGTAACATCCAATCACCAAGATGTCTTTCCACAAGATGTAGGTGTGGTTTGGGCCTGCGCCTGCTTTGATTGGTCTTTGCCGGTCCTCTACTCGTATAAGTGCGTTTTTATTTGTAGTGACGAACCATTTTGCGTCATTTATTGATGCTTTGTGGGGCTGACCTGGCGGAGAGCGGTAACTATATGAGTTATACGCATTTCTAAGTCGCAGTACTGGATTCAGCTTGCAGATGCAATTGACGATATTCACGAAATCTAAATACCTACATACAAAGGTTCATAGTTTTTCTTTTCATACTCTGAAAGAAACTACTCGGCACAATTTGCCTACGTGCGACGGTCCCAGGTATACTGCAAGTTCGCGGATGTTGGTGCTCACTACACGGACATTTTTAGTTAGCTTCAATCTGTTTATGTTGCGCTTACCGAATGTGGGGTGGGGTTGGTTTGGGTTGGATTGGGTTGGGCTGGGCTGGGCTGGGCTGGGCTGGGCTGGGCTGGGCTGGGCTGGGCTGGGCTGGGCTGGGCTGGGCTGGGCTGGGCTGGGCTGGGCTGGGCTGGGCTGGGCTGGGCTGGGCTGGGCTGGGCTGGGCTGGGCTGGGCTGGGCTGGGCTGGGCTGGGCTGGGCTGGGCTGGGCTGGGCTGGGCTGGGCTGGGCTGGGCTGGGCTGGGCTGGGCTGGGCTGGGCTGGGCTGGGCTGGGCTGGGCTGGGCTGGGCTGGGCTGGGCTGGGCTGGGCTGGGCTGGGCTGGGCTGGGCTGGGCTGGGCTGGGCTGGGCTGGGCTGGGCTGGGCTGGGCTGGGCTGGGCTGGGCTGGGCTGGGCTGGGCTGGGCTGGGCTGGGCTGGGCTGGGCTGGGCTGGGCTGGGCTGGGCTGGGCTGGGCTGGGCTGGGCTGGGCTGGGCTGGGCTGGGCTGGGCTGGGCTGGGCTGGGCTGGGCTGGGCTGGGCTGGGCTGGGCTGGGCTGGGCTGGGCTGGGCTGGGCTGGGCTGGGCTGGGCTGGGCTGGGCTGGGCTGGGCTGGGCTGGGCTGGGCTGGGCTGGGCTGGGCTGGGCTGGGCTGGGCTGGGCTGGGCTGGGCTGGGCTGGGCTGGGCTGGGCTGGGCTGGGCTGGGCTGGGCTGGGCTGGGCTGGGCTGGGCTGGGCTGGGCTGGGCTGGGCTGGGCTGGGCTGGGCTGGGCTGGGCTGGGCTGGGCTGGGCTGGGCTGGGCTGGGCTGGGCTGGGCTGGGCTGGGCTGGGCTGGGCTGGGCTGGGCTGGGCTGGGCTGGGCTGGGCTGGGCTGGGCTGGGCTGGGCTGGGCTGGGCTGGGCTGGGCTGGGCTGGGCTGGGCTGGGCTGGGCTGGGCTGGGTTGGGTTGGGTTGGGATGGGATTATTATTATTATTGCAATATATTATGAATACAATTTGCGATCTTGATATAAAATTGTTTGGCTTGTTTACGTCCTAATATTGCAGAAAACGCGTTGGGTTCTTGGACGCGGGGCCCCTTTCTTGGCCGGGGACGCGGCCGCCATCTGCTGTTGCGCTTGGACGTCTGTCATCTCGTGTAATAACTTGTACCTTCCGGAATCGGATCGGGTGCGTTGCGTTGCGTGCTGACCTGGCGGAGAGCGGTAACTATATGAGTTATACGCGTTTCTAAGTCGCAGTACTGGATTCAGCTTGCAGATGCAATTGACGATATTCACGAAATCGAAATACCTACATACAAAGGTTCATAGTTTTTTTCATATTCGACAGAATATTGTAGCGCGATTGGGCGCGAAAGTACAACGAAACCGCTTTCAACCGAATAAATAGCGAATGTTTCTGTTTCGGAAACACGCAAGTTTTGAATTCGTTGAAATATACTTTAAAAACGCTGCAGCGTGCAAAATTTTGCAATCTCAATTGATTCTTATCTGTATTATCGGAATTCATCATCCTTACTTTAATAACAGACACAGAAACTCAAATTTACTTTATTTGCGTTGTAAACGTCACTCACACAAGGAACGCTCAAAACTGTAACGTGCACTCCGAAACGCGATCAGATTCAGATTACTTTTGCAAGCTTGCATCGCGATTGATAGGAAAAAGGGTTGTTGCCTGTTGTTCCGAGAACTATCTACCTGCTCATATCCGTATTTTTCTGATAATTACGATTACTCTTTGAATTCGACCGTTGACCGCCTGGATCGCCACAATTTGCCTACGTGCGACGGTCCCAGGTATACCGCAAGTCCGCGGATGTTGGTGCTCACTACACGGATATTTTTAGTTAGCTTCAATCTGTTTATGTTGCGCTTACCGAATGTGGGGTGGGGTTGGTTTGGTTTGGGTTGGGTTGGGTTGGGTTGGGTTGGGTTGGGTTGGGTTGGGTTGGGTTGGGTTGGGTTGGGTTGGGTTGGGTTGGGTTGGGTTGGATTGGGTTGGGATGGGCTGGGCTGGGTTGGGTTGGGTGGGATTATTATTATTATTATTGCAATATATTATGAACACAATTTGCGATCTTAATATAAAATTGTTTGGCTTGTTTACGTCCTAATATTGCAGAAAACGCGTTGGGTTCTTGGACGCGGGGCCCCTTTCTTGGCCGGGGACGCGGCCGCCATCTGCTGTTGCGCTTGGACGTCTGTCATCTCGTGTAATAACTTGTACCTTCCGGAATCGGACCGGGTGCGTTGCGTTGCGTGCTGGCCTGGCGGAGAGCGGTAACTATATTAGTTATACGCGTTTCTAAGTCGCAGTACTGGATTCAGCTTGCAGATGCAATTGACGATATTCACGAAATCGAAATACCTACATACAAAGGTTCATAGTTTTTTTCATATTCGACAGAATATTGTAGCGCGATTGGGCGCGAAAGTACAACGAAACCGCTTTCAACCGAATAAATAGCGAATGTTTCTGTTTCGGAAACACGCAAGTTTTGAATTCGTTGAAATATACTTTAAAAACGCTGCAGCGTGCAAAATTTTGCAATCTCAATTGATTCTTATCTGTATTATCGGAATTCATCATCCTTACTTTAATAACAGACACAGAAACTCAAATTTACTTTATTTGCGTTGTAAACGTCACTCACACAAGGAACGCTCAAAACTGTAACGTGCACTCCGAAACGCGATCAGATTCAGATTACTTTTGCAAGCTTGCATCGCGATTGATAGGAAAAAGGGTTGTTGCCTGTTGTTCCGAGAACTATCTACCTGCTCATATCCGTATTTTTCTGATAA
Organism: Aphodius granarius; assembly: GCA_963971325.1. Taxonomy (NCBI): domain Eukaryota; kingdom Metazoa; phylum Arthropoda; class Insecta; order Coleoptera; family Scarabaeidae; genus Aphodius; species Aphodius granarius. The sequence continues at coordinate 18,293,346 of OZ020222.1, read as the reverse complement.
TTACGATTACTCTTTGAATTCGACCGTTGACCGCCTGGATCGCCACAATTTGCCTACGTGCGACGGTCCCAGGTATACCGCAAGTCCGCGGATGTTGGTGCTCACTACACGGATATTTTTAGTTAGCTTCAATCTGTTTATGTTGCGCTTACCGAATGTGGGGTGGGGTTGGTTTGGTTTGGGTTGGGTTGGGTTGGGTTGGGTTGGGTTGGGTTGGGTTGGGTTGGGTTGGGTTGGGTTGGGTTGGGTTGGGTTGGGTTGGGTTGGGTTGGATTGGGTTGGGATGGGCTGGGCTGGGTTGGGTTGGGTGGGATTATTATTATTATTATTGCAATATATTATGAACACAATTTGCGATCTTAATATAAAATTGTTTGGCTTGTTTACGTCCTAATATTGCAGAAAACGCGTTGGGTTCTTGGACGCGGGGCCCCTTTCTTGGCCGGGGACGCGGCCGCCATCTGCTGTTGCGCTTGGACGTCTGTCATCTCGTGTAATAACTTGTACCTTCCGGAATCGGACCGGGTGCGTTGCGTTGCGTGCTGGCCTGGCGGAGAGCGGTAACTATATTAGTTATACGCGTTTCTAAGTCGCAGTACTGGATTCAGCTTGCAGATGCAATTGACGATATTCACGAAATCTAAATACCTACATACAAAGGTTCATAGTTTTTTTTCATATTCGAAAGAATATTGTAGCACGATCGGGCGCGAAAGTACAACAAAACCGCTTTCAACCGAATAAATAGCGAATGTTTCTGTTTCGGAAACACGCAAGTTTTGAATTCGTTGAAATATACTTTAAAAACGCTGCAGCGTGCAAAATTTTGGGTTGGGTTGGGTGAAATATTCTTTAGAAGCGCTGCAGCGTGCAAAATTTTGGGTTGGGTTGGGTTGGGTTGGGTTGGGTTGGGTTGGGTTGGGTTGGGTTAGGTTGGGTTAGGTTGGGTTGGGTTGGGTTGGGTTGGGATTATTATTATTATTATTATTGCAATATATTATGAAAACAATTTGCGCTCTTAATATAAAATTGTGCGGCTTGTTTTCGTCCTAATATTGCAGAAAACGCGTTGGGTTGGGTTGTGTTGGGTTCTGTTGTGTTGTGTTGCGTTGGGTTGGGTTGGATTGGGTGGGATTGTTGTTATTATTATTACTATTGCAGTATATTATAAACACAATTTGCGATGTTAATATGTTAATTGTTGCTTGATGTTGATATTAATTGTGCGGCTCGTTTACGTCCTGATATTGCAGAAAACGCGTTCAGTGCAACGTACTGACGTCGACTGTAGTTGGCGGCGACGTACTTCTTGATCACCTGCAGGGACTAACCGCCGCGCTCTTTCAGACTCTTGATCGCACCGTTCACCATGTCGGAGGTCTGCGGATGCGTCGGCTTCGATCGAGGGTTCTTCGCCGCCTTCTTGGACGCGGGGCCGCTTTCTTGACCGGGGACGCGGCCGCCGCCTGCTGTTGCGCTTGGACGTCGGTCATCTCGTGTAATAACTTGTACTTTCCGGAATCGGATCGAGTGCGTTGCGTTGCGTGCTGACCTGGCGGAGAGCGGTAACTATATGAGTTATACGCATTTCTAAGTCGCAGTACTGGATTCAGCTTGCAGATGCAATTGACGATATTCACGAAATCTAAATACCTACATACAAAGGTTCATAGTTTTTCTTTTCATACTCTGAAAGAAACTACTCGGCACAATTTGCCTACGTGCGACGGTCCCAGGTATACCGCAAGTCCGCGGATGTTGGTGCTCACTACACGGATATTTTTAGTTAGCTTCAATCTGTTTATGTTGCGCTTACCGAATGTGGGGTGGGGTTGGTTTGGTTTGGGTTGGGTTGGGTTGGGTTGGGTTGGGTTGGGTTGGGTTGGGTTGGGTTGGGTTGGGTTGGGTTGGGTTGGGTTGGGTTGGGTTGGGTTGGGTTGGATTGGGTTGGGATGGGCTGGGCTGGGTTGGGTTGGGTGGGATTATTATTATTATTATTGCAATATATTATGAACACAATTTGCGATCTTAATATAAAATTGTTTGGCTTGTTTACGTCCTAATATTGCAGAAAACGCGTTGGGTTCTTGGACGCGGGGCCCCTTTCTTGGCCGGGGACGCGGCCGCCATCTGCTGTTGCGCTTGGACGTCTGTCATCTCGTGTAATAACTTGTACCTTCCGGAATCGGACCGGGTGCGTTGCGTTGCGTGCTGGCCTGGCGGAGAGCGGTAACTATATTAGTTATACGCGTTTCTAAGTCGCAGTACTGGATTCAGCTTGCAGATGCAATTGACGATATTCACGAAATCTAAATACCTACATACAAAGGTTCATAGTTTTTTTTCATATTCGAAAGAATATTGTAGCACGATCGGGCGCGAAAGTACAACAAAACCGCTTTCAACCGAATAAATAGCGAATGTTTCTGTTTCGGAAACACGCAAGTTTTGAATTCGTTGAAATATACTTTAAAAACGCTGCAGCGTGCAAAATTTTGGGTTGGGTTGGGTGAAATATTCTTTAGAAGCGCTGCAGCGTGCAAAATTTTGGGTTGGGTTGGGTTGGGTTGGGTTGGGTTGGGTTGGGTTGGGTTAGGTTGGGTTAGGTTGGGTTGGGTTGGGTTGGGTTGGGATTATTATTATTATTATTATTGCAATATATTATGAAAACAATTTGCGCTCTTAATATAAAATTGTGCGGCTTGTTTTCGTCCTAATATTGCAGAAAACGCGTTGGGTTGGGTTGTGTTGGGTTCTGTTGTGTTGTGTTGCGTTGGGTTGGGTTGGATTGGGTGGGATTGTTGTTATTATTATTACTATTGCAGTATATTATAAACACAATTTGCGATGTTAATATGTTAATTGTTGCTTGATGTTGATATTAATTGTGCGGCTCGTTTACGTCCTGATATTGCAGAAAACGCGTTCAGTGCAACGTACTGACGTCGACTGTAGTTGGCGGCGACGTACTTCTTGATCACCTGCAGGGACTAACCGCCGCGCTCTTTCAGACTCTTGATCGCACCGTTCACCATGTCGGAGGTCTGCGGATGCGTCGGCTTCGATCGAGGGTTCTTCGCCGCCTTCTTGGACGCGGGGCCGCTTTCTTGACCGGGGACGCGGCCGCCGCCTGCTGTTGCGCTTGGACGTCGGTCATCTCGTGTAATAACTTGTACTTTCCGGAATCGGATCGAGTGCGTTGCGTTGCGTGCTGACCTGGCGGAGAGCGGTAACTATATGAGTTATACGCATTTCTAAGTCGCAGTACTGGATTCAGCTTGCAGATGCAATTGACGATATTCACGAAATCCAAATACCTACATACAAAGGTTCATAGTTTTTCTTTTCATACTCTGAAAGAAACTACTCGGCACAATTTGCCTACGTGCGACGGTCCCAGGTATACTGCAAGTTCGCGGATGTTGGTGCTCACTACACGGACATTTTTAGTTAGCTTCAATCTGTTTATGTTGCGCTTACCGAATGTGGGGTGGGGTTGGTTTGGGTTGGATTGGGTTGGGTTGGGCTGGGCTGGGCTGGGCTGGGCTGGGCTGGGCTGGGCTGGGCTGGGCTGGGCTGGGCTGGGCTGGGCTGGGCTGGGCTGGGCTGGGCTGGGCTGGGCTGGGCTGGGCTGGGCTGGGCTGGGCTGGGCTGGGCTGGGCTGGGCTGGGCTGGGCTGGGCTGGGCTGGGCTGGGCTGGGCTGGGCTGGGCTGGGCTGGGCTGGGCTGGGCTGGGCTGGGCTGGGCTGGGCTGGGCTGGGCTGGGCTGGGCTGGGCTGGGCTGGGCTGGGCTGGGCTGGGCTGGGCTGGGCTGGGCTGGGCTGGGCTGGGCTGGGCTGGGCTGGGCTGGGCTGGGCTGGGCTGGGCTGGGCTGGGCTGGGCTGGGCTGGGCTGGGCTGGGCTGGGCTGGGCTGGGCTGGGCTGGGCTGGGCTGGGCTGGGCTGGGCTGGGCTGGGCTGGGCTGGGCTGGGCTGGGCTGGGCTGGGCTGGGCTGGGCTGGGCTGGGCTGGGCTGGGCTGGGCTGGGCTGGGCTGGGCTGGGCTGGGCTGGGCTGGGCTGGGCTGGGCTGGGCTGGGCTGGGCTGGGCTGGGCTGGGCTGGGCTGGGCTGGGCTGGGCTGGGCTGGGCTGGGCTGGGCTGGGCTGGGCTGGGCTGGGCTGGGCTGGGCTGGGCTGGGCTGGGCTGGGCTGGGCTGGGCTGGGCTGGGCTGGGCTGGGCTGGGCTGGGCTGGGCTGGGCTGGGCTGGGCTGGGCTGGGCTGGGCTGGGCTGGGCTGGGCTGGGCTGGGCTGGGCTGGGCTGGGCTGGGCTGGGCTGGGCTGGGCTGGGCTGGGCTGGGCTGGGCTGGGCTGGGCTGGGCTGGGCTGGGCTGGGCTGGGCTGGGCTGGGCTGGGCTGGGCTGGGCTGGGCTGGGCTGGGCTGGGCTGGGCTGGGCTGGGCTGGGCTGGGCTGGGCTGGGCTGGGCTGGGCTGGGCTGGGCTGGGCTGGGCTGGGCTGGGCTGGGCTGGGCTGGGTTGGGTTGGGATGGGATTATTATTATTATTGCAATATATTATGAATACAATTTGCGATCTTGATATAAAATTGTTTGGCTTGTTTACGTCCTAATATTGCAGAAAACGCGTTGGGTTCTTGGACGCGGGGCCCCTTTCTTGGCCGGGGACGCGGCCGCCATCTGCTGTTGCGCTTGGACGTCTGTCATCTTGTGTAATAACTTGTACCTTCCGGAATCGGATCGGGTGCGTTGCGTTGCGTGCTGACCTGGCGGAGAGCGGTAACTATATGAGTTATACGCGTTTCTAAGTCGCAGTACTGGATTCAGCTTGCAGATGCAATTGACGATATTCACGAAATCGAAATACCTACATACAAAGGTTCATAGTTTTTTTCATATTCGACAGAATATTGTAGCGCGATTGGGCGCGAAAGTACAACGAAACCGCTTTCAACCGAATAAATAGCGAATGTTTCTGTTTCGGAAACACGCAAGTTTTGAATTCGTTGAAATATACTTTAAAAACGCTGCAGCGTGCAAAATTTTGCAATCTCAATTGATTCTTATCTGTATTATCGGAATTCATCATCCTTACTTGAATAACAGACACAGAAACTCAAATTTACTTTATTTGCGTTGTAAACGTCACTCACACAAGGAACGCTCAAAACTGTAACGTGCACTCCGAAACGCGATCAGATTCAGATTACTTTTGCAAGCTTGCATTGCGATTGATAGGAAAAAGGGTTGTTGCCTGTTGTTCCGAGAACTATCTACCTGCTCATATCCGTATTTTTCTGATAATTACGATTACTCTTTGAATTCGACCGTTGACCGCCTGGATCGCCACAATTTGCCTACGTGCGACGGTCCCAGGTATACCGCAAGTCCGCGGATGTTGGTGCTCACTACACGGATATTTTTAGTTAGCTTCAATCTGTCTATGTTGCGCTTACCGAATGTGGGGTGGGGTTGGTTTGGTTTGGGTTGGGTTGGGTTGGGTTGGGTTGGGTTGGGTTGGGTTGGGTTGGATTGGGTTGGGATGGGCTGGGCTGGGTTGGGTTGGGTGGGATTATTATTATTATTATTGCAATATATTATGAACACAATTTGCGATCTTAATATAAAATTGTTTGGCTTGTTTACGTCCTAATATTGCAGAAAACGCGTTGGGTTCTTGGACGCGGGGCCCCTTTCTTGGCCGGGGACGCGGCCGCCATCTGCTGTTGCGCTTGGACGTCTGTCATCTCGTGTAATAACTTGTACCTTCCGGAATCGGACCGGGTGCGTTGCGTTGCGTGCTGGCCTGGCGGAGAGCGGTAACTATATGAGTTATACGCGTTTCTAAGTCGCAGTACTGGATTCAGCTTGCAGATGCAATTGACGATATTCACGAAATCTAAATACCTACATACAAAGGTTCATAGTTTTTTTTTCATATTCGAAAGAATATTGTAGCACGATCGGGAGCGAAAGTACAACAAAACCGCTTTCAACCGAATAAATAGCGAATGTTTCTGTTTCGGAAACACGCAAGTTTTGAATTCGTTGAAATATACTTTAAAAACGCTGCAGCGTGCAAAATTTTGGGTTGGGTTGGGTGAAATATTCTTTAGAAGCGCTGCAGCGTGCAAAATTTTGGGTTGGGTTGGGTTGGGTTGGGTTGGGTTGGGTTGGGTTGGGTTGGGTTGGGTTAGGTTGGGTTGGGTTGGGTTGGGATTATTATTATTATTATTATTGCAATATATTATGAAAACAATTTGCGCTCTTAATATAAAATTGTGCGGCTTGTTTACGTCCTAATATTGCAGAAAACGCGTTGGGTTGGGTTGTGTTGGGTTCTGTTGTGTTGTGTTGGGTTGGGTTGGGTTGGATTGGGTGGGATTGTTGTTATTATTATTACTATTGCAGTATATTATAAACACAATTTGCGATGTTAATATGTTAATTGTTGCTTGATGTTGATATTAATTGTGCGGCTCGTTTACGTCCTGATATTGCAGAAAACGCGTTCAGTGCAACGTACTGACGTCGACTGTAGTTGGCGGCGACGTACTTCTTGATCACCTGCAGGGACGAACCGCCGCGCTCTTTCAGACTCTTGATCGCACCGTTCACCATGTCGGAGGTCTGCGGATGCGTCGGCTTCGATCGAGGGTTCTTCGCCGCCTTCTTGGACGCGGGGCCGCTTTCTTGACCGGGGACGCGGCCGCCGCCTGCTGTTGCGCTTGGACGTCGGTCATCTCGTGTAATAACTTGTACTTTCCGGAATCGGATCGAGTGCGTTGCGTTGCGTGCTGACCTGGCGGAGAGCGGTAACTATATGAGTTATACGCATTTCTAAGTCGCAGTACTGGATTCAGCTTGCAGATGCAATTGACGATATTCACGAAATCTAAATACCTACATACAAAGGTTCATAGTTTTTCTTTTCATACTCTGAAAGAAACTACTCGGCACAATTTGCCTACGTGCGACGGTCCCAGGTATACTGCAAGTTCGCGGATGTTGGTGCTCACTACACGGACATTTTTAGTTAGCTTCAATCTGTTTATGTTGCGCTTACCGAATGTGGGGTGGGGTTGGTTTGGGTTGGATTGGGTTGGGTTGGGTTGGGCTGGGCTGGGCTGGGCTGGGCTGGGCTGGGCTGGGCTGGGCTGGGCTGGGCTGGGCTGGGCTGGGCTGGGCTGGGCTGGGCTGGGCTGGGCTGGGCTGGGCTGGGCTGGGCTGGGCTGGGCTGGGCTGGGCTGGGCTGGGCTGGGCTGGGCTGGGCTGGGCTGGGCTGGGCTGGGCTGGGCTGGGCTGGGCTGGGCTGGGCTGGGCTGGGCTGGGCTGGGCTGGGCTGGGCTGGGCTGGGCTGGGCTGGGCTGGGCTGGGCTGGGCTGGGCTGGGCTGGGCTGGGCTGGGCTGGGCTGGGCTGGGCTGGGATGGGCTGGGCTGGGCTGCGCTGGGCTGGGCTGGGCTGGGCTGGGCTGGGCTGGGCTGGGCTGGGCTGGGCTGGGCTGGGCTGGGCTGGGCTGGGCTGGGCTGGGCTGGGCTGGGCTGGGCTGGGCTGGGCTGGGCTGGGCTGGGCTGGGCTGGGCTGGGCTGGGCTGGGCTGGGTTGGGTTGGGTTGGGATGGGATTATTATTATTATTGCAATATATTATGAATACAATTTGCGATCTTGATATAACATTGTTTGGCTTGTTTACGTCCTAATATTGCAGAAAACGCGTTGGGTTCTTGGACGCGGGGCCCCTTTCTTGGCCGGGGACGCGGCCGCCATCTGCTGTTGCGCTTGGACGTCTGTCATCTCGTGTAATAACTTGTACCTTCCGGAATCGGATCGGGTGCGTTGCGTTGCGTGCTGACCTGGCGGAGAGCGGTAACTATATGAGTTATACGCGTTTCTAAGTCGCAGTACTGGATTCAGCTTGCAGATGCAATTGACGATATTCACGAAATCGAAATACCTACATACAAAGGTTCATAGTTTTTTTCATATTCGACAGAATATTGTAGCGCGATTGGGCGCGAAAGTACAACGAAACCGCTTTCAACCGAATAAATAGCGAATGTTTCTGTTTCGGAAACACGCAAGTTTTGAATTCGTTGAAATATACTTTAAAAACGCAGCCCAGCCCAGCCCAGCCCAGCCCAGCCCAGCCAGCCCAGCCCAGCCCAGCCCAGCCCAGCCCAGCCCAGCCCAGCCCAGCCCAGCCCAGCCCAGCCCAGCCCAGCCCAGCCCAGCCCAGCCCAGCCCAGCCCAGCCCAGCCCAGCCCAGCCCAGCCCAGCCCAGCCCAGCCCAGCCCAGCCCAGCCCAGCCCAGCCCAGCCCAGCCCAGCCCAGCCCAGCCCAGCCCAGCCCAGCCCAGCCCAGCCCAGCCCAGCCCAGCCCAGCCCAGCCCAGCCCAGCCCAGCCCAGCCCAGCCCAGCCCAGCTCAGCCCAGCCCAGCCCAGCCCAGCCCAGCCCAGCCCAGCCCAGCCCAGCCCAGCCCAGCCCAGCCCAGCCCAGCCCAGCCCAGCCCAGCCCAGCCCAGCCCAGCCCAGCCCAGCCCAGCCCAGCCCAGCCCAGCCCAGCCCAGCCCAGCCCAGCCCAGCCAGCCCACCCCACCCCAGCCCAGCCCAGCCCAGCCCAGCCCAGCCCAGCCCCACCCAGCCCAGCCCAGCCCAGCCAGCCCAGCCCAGCCAGCCCAGCCCAGCCCAGCCCAGCCCAGCCCAGCCCAGCCCAGCCCAGCCCAGCCCAGCCCAGCCCCAGCCCAGCCCAGCCCAGCCCAGCCAGCCCAGCCCAGCCCAGCCCAGCCCAGCCCAGCCCAGCCCAGCCCAGCCCAGCCCAGCCCAGCCCAGCCCAGCCCAGCCCAGCCCAGCCCAGCCCAGCCCAGCCCAGCCCAGCCCAGCCCAGCCCAGCCCAGCC